>JAVHNF010070920.1:0-11523 GCA_034783455.1 Micropsitta finschii | reverse complement strand
CACCCTCACAGTAAAGAATTTCTTCCTTAGATCCAATCTAAACTTCCCCTGTTTACGTTTGGACCTGTTACCCCTTGTCCTGTCACTGCAGTCCCCATCCCCAGCATCCTGTGTTTAACTGTGCTGTCTAATGGTAACTTTCCTATAAGTGAGGAATTGGCCAAAGGGAGCAGCAGCTCTGGGGATGCTTTGCTACAGGGAAAATGGGTTTGGAGCAGAATTAATGGAGTAAATTCTTTCCTCTGGCTATTCAGAAGCCTTCACTTCAAAGGCAGGAGGAGCAGTTACGAGCTGGGTTGTTGCTCTGGTGGCTTGGTCCTGGAAAAGGGCTTGGAAAGGAGCAGCTCTGCGGGGTACACGTGTGAGCAGCGTTGGTACAACCGCCAGCAAGGGTGACCTGAGCAGGGACAGCAGCGCCCGAGCCCTGCGTATCCAGTGTCAGCAGGAATCCGGTCACTGGTGGAGCTGGGGGAGGGACATCAGTAACTCGAGATGTGCTGGACCAGGCCACACTGACCAAAATAAACCTGGAGAGGTAACCGGCTCCGTAAGGGAGTCAGTTGGGTGCCTGGATCGGGGTCGGTGCCCAGATACACAGCCTGAGCTCAGAGCCTCCTGAGGGGTCACCGGTGGCTCTAGGTGCTGGGGTACCACAGCACAGCCGGGTGCTGGGATGCAGGTGGTCAGTGCAGTTGTATGTGGTTAATGCAGTTGTAGGTGGTCAATGCCGCAGCCGACGGGATGCAAACCCCACGTCTTGGCGTCCTGCACATCTCCAGGATGCTGCTCTGCTGCTTCCCTTCTGCTGCGCCAGGGAAGGGCTGAGCTCTCAAGCAGGTTTCATGAGCGGTGCCATCAGCAGTTGCATAACGAGCTCTCCCACTCCGGGAAGCAGCGTGTGTGCATGGAGCAGGGAGCTGGGGCCCAGCCAGGGCTCTGTGTGCACGGAGCAGGCGATGCCTGCGGTGGCTTCGCGCTTCTATCAGGGCAAGAACCGCCTGAGCACCCCGGTGCTGTGCAGTGTGAGCAGCCATGGGTGCACCCTCAAACCAGGAATTGATGGGAGACTGGTAGCGCTTATGCATGATGTGGTTACTTGGCTTGTATGAGCTGGAGCTTGGGCATAAACCACATCTGTGTTGGAGTAAACCTCTATTTGTCTTCTGTGGAAGGGCTGCTCCAGAGGGAATTTGCACCTGGGAGCCCAGTACCTGCAGCAGCTCCCAGTGCCTGGAGCTGGGTTCAGTTGATATTTATTGAGTGTTTAGCCCTTGGAATAGCGCAGGTGCCAAACCTGCTGCCTCCAGCCATGCCCCCACCTCAACCCCTTCCCCTTGCATGAGGGCTGCGGTGGGATTTGGGACGTCTCTCTGGATTTCTTGGCCCATGGGATTAAATCTGCTCTGTTCCCCGTGGTCCCTGCAGCCACAGCACAGCCTCAGTAGGGGTGAGCCAGGCTCTGGGCTGCTGGGCCCCCACATCCTGCATGGCTCCTGTGGGAAGTGTGCAATAAGAGGCAGATAGACCCTGGTAAATCATCCCTAAAAGGACACCAGCGGCTATTCCCGGGCTCTGGCAGCCGCTTCCATCTGTGTGCTCCCCGACACAGGAGCTCGTTGCCAGGCTGCGTGCAATGAATCACGGGGCGCTCTCTGCTTCCCACCCTGCACCTGCCTTCCCCGCAGACGGGCGCCTTCCTCCCTGCTCCCACACCAAGACCAAGCACCCAATTCCCCATGGAAGCGCTCCTCTCCCATCCTTTGTTCCCTTTGCCAGGAGCATGGTGCCCACTGAGGCCCAGCCCATCAGTGGTGCCAAGTTCCCTATGTTTTCACTCATCCGGGTGTCTGGAAGCTGGGTGGTGCCTTTCCCACTGGACCCAGGGGTGCAGCCCTGGTTGCTGCGGGCTTCCCCAGTGCTGTCATTGAAGTCACTCACATTTCCATGGGTTACCATGGGCTTTATTTATAGTTTGCTGGGCTAAAAAGAGAAGCCCCAAGCATTGGGTTCCCTGATCCCAGCCTCAGTCAGGAGGGATGCCCAGGAGCCCCTAAATGGTGTCTGGTGGGGTTGAGTGATGCCCTCAGGGCTGCTCCTAGGGAGGGCTGAGAACAGTTTATGCCTTGGTGCTTATGGAGCTGCTGTGTCGCTGTGACCCGGCCCTGTCCCTGCTCAGTGCAGAGCCTCGAGCAGGACTCATCCTACTAAAAATATTCCCTTCTGTCTCATTGGGCTCATTCTAACGGAGCCTGTGGGTGAGAGGGGAAGGAGCATCAGTGTCTGACTGTGTGTAAGGAATCCCTGCGGGGCTATGAGCAAACGTGCTACCAAAACACTCTGAGAGATGTCTGCATGTGGAGCGTTTGTGCTCATCCCTAATGCCCCATCCATGTGCCCAGCAATGCTCCTCCCTGCTCTTGACCAGTTTCTAAGCAAAGTCCCTTTGTGGCTCCCATTGTATGACCCCGCCAGGCTGCTGGCACTGGGAGCTGTGAGTGCCTCTGAGATACAGCTATGGTCCTGTTGGGATGATGGGCAGGATCCCGTTGGGATGATGGGCAAGAGCAGCACGGCTCAAGATAAGGAGCCCCTGAAGGTGACCTTCCCCTGTTCTCATGCCTGGTGTGAAGACGAAGCCAGTCAAGATAAGCAATCTCTACCCATTTTCCTCAGTGTGGTTGTGTTTCGTACAGAATTGAGGGCCAAGTGCAGCTCAGGGGAGCAGGGCCTGTTCTGCCTGGGGTGTCCCCCTTGCTCTGCCTCAGCCCCTTTCATGCCCAGCAGACCCATGGAAGGGCTCCAGCATCTTCTGCCTCCTAATTCCACTGATTTCCAGGACCCTGTTGAGATGCTGCCCAGGGGGGGCTGGATCCGGAGGTTTTCCCAGCACAAAACCTTCCATCCGTAACAGGAAAACCAAACTAGGAATACCTGCTCCCGGCCCCCTCCTCTGCATCTCTGATGTCACTCACAATAAGCGTGAGTCATTCAGCAGTTGCCATGGCAACGGCGGGGATGCTGTGGAGCACAGCCCTGCCCCGCTGCCCCCAGCCCTTCCTGGGGAGCGGAGGGAACCGAGCCCCCTGGTGCTGAGACCCGGGACGTGCCATGGGCTCCCATGCCACAGGCTGCTGCCCACAGCCCCCCGCCACACCTGAGCCTGCGAGGATGCCGACGGCTGCCACCGGTAAGTCAGCATTGTTGGGGGGGGGGGGTGTTCAGTGGGGGTCCTGCAGCATCTGTGTGTCCTGATCAGCACCCCGTGGCCCAGCCCCATGCACAGGGGTGTCCTTTGCAGCATCCCCTCCTCTGTGTGCTCCTGGCAGCCCCACGGGTCCTGTCACCCCAGTTCCTAGGGCCAGCCTGGGGGTATGGGCTGCTCTCAGCCAGCTCTGAACCCTGGGAGTGAGGGGAGCCTGGAGCATCACCCTCAGCATGCCTGGGGACCAGGATGGCACTGCACATATGGGCCAGGTCCATACAGCCCCACACATTGGGATAGCATCCATGCCTGGTGGCCCAGGTCACCAGTGCAATGCCTGCTTTGATGGGAACAGCGGGGTTCACCCCCGTTGCAGCTGGGTGGGGCCACCACCATCCACATTGCATTTCAGCTCCGGGTGCTGATCGCAGTGGCATGGCCTCTCTGTTGGGGTGTGCAGGGAGCAAATGGTGTGCAAGCTCTGCAGCACAAGGGATATGCCATGCACCCCGGGGCAGGAACAGGCAGGGGTTAGCTGGGTCCCCAAGCTCCTGGCTGGGATGCTAACACCCTGGGGTGCATGGCATGACCTCTGCTCTGAGGTCCTCAGCTGCAGTTTGCTCTCAGTGGCTCGGAGCTGCCGGCGGGGTTTGGTTTTTCCTGCTGGGTGTGAGTTTTGCAGTCATCAAGTTCTGGCTGTAAATAGGACCCGGAAAAGCAGGACTGAGATGTTTCAATTACTCTGACTAATTTGTGCATTAACACACTTCCCTGGCTGCAGATATAACAGCGTTCAAGGGCGGCATGTGCAGGCTGGCCGGGACCCAAGGGGGTGAGGGAGGCCGTGTTTGGTTTGGCACCTCTTTAGAGGCAGGGCGAGAGGGGACAGGGCTGCCGGGTGAAGGGCTTGGCTGTGGCACGAGGCTGGCACCAAGGTGAAGCAGGAGCTGTGTCCCACCGGAATGACAGGAGCTAGAAATACTGAATGGGAATGAGTGAAATGCAGTGGGAAGTCAGTGCCAGACCCTGCTGTGATGAACTGGTGATGCTTTAAGTGTCTTTTGAGGCTGTTTATTTGCCTTTAGAAGCATTCTAGGCTGGAGCCTCATGCACCAGTTGCAGTGCTGTCCTCCAGGGCCACATGGTTTCTGTTTGTGGAGGGAGAAGCCTTAAAATCCAGGAATGACGGCCCTTTCCTCAAAATGCCCCTGTATCCCGGACCATAACACAAACCTGCCACAGGGAAAGGAATTGCCAGGGTCAGGTTCATCCCTCCTGTGTCAGAGGTGATATTCCAGGACCTGGCAGGCAGCTTTCATCTTTGTGCATCCCCTGGGGGACCTGGAACAGGGCAGCCCTGGTTTGGTTCCAGTGTGAACACCTCTCTCTGTATAACGAATGTGAAACGTTTCAGTGAAATAATGATGCTGCAACACGTTTTGGGATAAAGATTGGCTGGAGCCTGCTGTGAATTCCCAAAGGTAACGCTTCCCGGTGGTGCAGGATGTTGGGTTTGGGATCAATCGCACCCCAGCTCATGTGGAGAGAGGACTGCTGTGCCATTTGGTTGGAAGTCTGGTTATTGGTGTGCCAGAGCTTTGTACTGCTCCGGCCATAAACCCAATGGCATTCATTGGGATGACAGAGAAGCTGTGGCTGCCCCATCCCTGGCAGTGCTCAAGGCCAGGTTGGACACAGGGGCTTGGAGCAAGCTTCCGGGACCCAGTGGAAGGGGTCCCTGTCCGTCGCAGGGGTTGGAGCTGGATGAGCTTTAAGGTCCCTTCCAACCCAAACCATTCCACCATTGTCTGAAGATGCTGGGTACATCCAACCTTGCTCTCAGCTACTGCCCCTCCTAAAGCAGAGCCAGGAGCAGGGGCAGAGCAAGCATTTGGGATTCAGTCAGGGCTTTCTTCTTATTCATTTCTTTTTCTGATTTGATTTCTTATTCAATTGTTCATTGCTTTCCAATAGTGTTTAAATAGCGATGAAGAAGTTGGAGATGAGCTGTTCTGTCTTTGCACAGTTATATATCTGTGGTAAATAGAGTTTGACTTTTCAAAGTGCCCTTAGGTAAAAAGTGACTTAAAAAGAAACCATCTGGGTAAAGCAAATCAACAGTTCCCAGTGAAGATGATCCCTGCCTGAACGCTGCCCAACTCTGACTGCTGAAAAGGGTTTAAGGAATATAAAGGTACAGAAGAATTTACTCAGTAATTAGATGATGACAACAACCTTTCAGCGCTTACCCAGCTAGTCCCTGACTGGGGATGCTCAAGAAAGGACAAGGCATAGGGAAGGCACGCTGGGATCAAACCTCTTGGTGTGAAAGTCTCCCTGGAAAACTCTGTAGCTGCTATTGATCCGCCATCCCCCTAAACATAGCCCAGGGACTTTAAACATAAGTAACCTTAGAGATAAAAGTATCTTACATCTTAAACCCCCTCCTGTTATTAATGCAGGCACTTAAACCCCACCGCCAGTGCGTCCGGAGCTGTAATTGCTGCGGATAACCACAGGCCTGGGGAGGGAGATCCCGCTCCTCGCAGCCGGCAAGGGAAAGTCTGGCTCCCAGGATCTGCCACCCCTCGCTCTGATAACACTTCCCCCGGCCAGAGGAGTCATTGATTCGTGTTTGTGCAGTGCTCTGGGGAGAAGAGCTGAACACAAGGAGTATTTTAATACTATTTTAATACTGTTATTTCAATGTCCATCAGAGGGGCAGCCCCTTTGCGAGGAGCAGAGCTGCCAGCACTCCCTGCCTGACTGTTTTCTCCCTGGAGCAGGACAGTCCCTGTGAACAGAGGGATATGAAAACCCCCCAAGCATCCCCATGGGCTACCAGGGACACCCAGGCAAGGCCCAAATGTCAGAGGCAGAGGTGTGAAGCAGTTCTTCCCCTGGCACCATTGGATACACATCAAACATGTTAAGCAAAGGGAAAAGAAAGAAATCTGAATAACTTGCTGCACCCATCAGCATAAATAGCTGAGCTGCATGCACATTACCCGCAAAATAATGCGAACACATGAATGAATGGAGTCCTGCTATCTGTGCTTAATTTGTTTTCTGTATTTACATGAAAAATATGGCTTTGTTGCATGTGGTTCCTGCTGCACAAGGCCATGCCACTGCATATTCCTCATGAGTTACAGAGCTGGATATAAGTAATGACTGTCGGCGGCATCATGCCTTAGAAACTGTTCCCGTGGTGTTGGTAATCGCACTGAAGTGACTGTTCTATTACTAAGAATAATATTCTGCTCTCTTCTCCTGAAGGCTGGCAATGTGATGAACTGTCAGAGGAAAGTCTTTGTACAGGGGAGAAAAAGACATTTTGAGCTGTCAGAGCACAGATGAATTGAAGGGGTCTGCAGCCCATGGTGTTGCAGTACCCTGGCTCTACTCATCTGAGTCATTATTTAAATGTCTTTTTGACCACAACTCTTTTTCTTTAATGAATTTCTAACCAGATATAACTTCTTTGGAGCTTTGTAGCATGTGCTGGGGGATACTAAAGCTCATTGGCACAGAGGAGATGGACCTCTCTGCCTCCCAGGTAGCCCACATGGTGGTACCAGTGTTCACCCCATGCAGTGACATCCGGAAGAGCCCAGGCTCTAAGTCAATCTGTGCTGGGGATATTAAGGGCAACCGAGGCCCTGCAGAACTAAGCAGAGGGAAGCAGATACAGCAGTGTTCAAAATTAGTCCAGGACTGAAAATAGAGCCATGAGGAGAGGGCTGCAGGCAGCCTGGGTGGCAAGTGCACCCGAGCTGCTCTGCACTGCTCTGCTGCGGCTGTCCTCACACTGTTGGCTGTTTTGCAAGGATAAGAGGACAAAATCCTGTTGATTCATTTGACTGTCTGCTCTGGCTGCCCCTGAGAGCACAGGCAGGAGCTGTTGAGCAAGATTAAAGACAAAGAATCTCTTCCCAGGTAGAGCCATCAGCCTCTGCACTCTGATGAAGAGGAGGGATGAATTAGCAAGTGCTCCCCCAGCAGTGGTAATGAGCAGGCAGCTCGGTCCTGAAGGATGTGTGTTATAAACCATGCAGAGGGAATCAGGAGCACAGCACAAACCACACCACAGTGGTTTCTTCTTGTCTGCTCTGTGGTGGTGCTGCCTGGTGCAAACCCACCTGCACAGTGTTTGTGCTGTGGAGTTGGGAATGGTGAACCTTGTCAGGTAGTGTCTGAGGAGTCAGTGGAGGGAAGGGCTCCCTGTCCTGCTGGTGATGCTCTTTGCCTGGGGAAAGGAAGGGAGAAGATGAAGGATGGGAAATCATTGCTTTGGAAAGTGGGAAGTCCTACTGAGGAAAGTCAGTGCAGCAGAAATCACGCTGCCCAGTATGCTGAAATTCCCAAGCCCTGCTTTTGTTTTCACTGGTTTTAGCACTAGGAGCATTATGTGATGGGCAGAGCCATCATATGGAGACCTCACTCTACATAAATAGCTGCAGGGGACAGTGAAGCATGAGCTTCATGAAGTCTGCAGCAGTCTGCATTTTCCTTCATCTGAAGGTGTTTTTTGTAATGCTGAGGGAGAATCCTGATTCCCTGCTGGCCTTTCTAACTGGAAGGTGCCACTGATGGGTCAGCTCTTGCTTTCTGCACATACCTGATCAGTATCTCCACCCTACACCATCCCAGTGCACAGCACGCTTATATTGCCACAGACTATACCCTGTTTTTACAACATAAACTTAGATCTGATGTCTTTGGGATGCCACGGGACTGATATTCTTATTCCACGTGTGCTCTTCCGTACTGATAAATGAAACACAGTGGAAGAAACCAATATCACAGGCAGCTTCCAGGGAACAAGCACACAGGTTTAGCTTCGTTACCTGCGATAGGTGTTGTGTTCAAGTATGGTGATTTGTCACAGGTATTGCCTCCTTGTAATTACTCCGAGCTCTGCTGGAAGACAAGTTGTGCAGTGTTTGTCAGCTCGCAGGTACACCCACTCTGAATGGTTAATAGGAAAATTAGTTATATATATATTAGTTAATAGGAAAATTGCTATAGAAAAGCAACGTATTAACATTTTCCGGAAGAAAAGCCTTGAAGCAGGTTTAGTAGTGGAGTACAGGAAAGAAACAAGGCGCAGGCAAATTAAAGATGAATTTGCAGTGACTGAATATGGGAGTCGTTTTCTGGTGGAAAAGGCAAACATGTTTAGCAATCCACTGAGGACCCTCCCATTTAAATGCAGGCTTTTTATCTCCGGGACAATGCTGAGGACACTGGTGTGGGACGGTGCCGAGTTCTTGACAAACCACTTCATCATCCTCTACAAAGTTTCCCAAAGCATCAATTTCAGCTTCCACTTAGGGGCACGCAAATGCTCTAAGTAGCATTTTCAGGGCATTACCATGGAGGAAGAAGTGGCAGCACATTACACATCAGATTGGAAGGCAGTGATACCGAAACTTGGATCTGGAGGATAGCACCATATGAATGACAGGGGAAGAGTAAGAGTAAGCTAAGGTCAGGATCCCAAGTGCAGCAGAGGGTTGTAAAAGGAGAGCATTCTTCTTACCACTGGACTCCTCCTTTTTCTTCACAATGTCCTTTTTATTGAGCTTGTATCCTGAGAGTTTCAGGGGTCCAGGTAACACTGACTTGGTTTTGCACTGGTAGCCTGGCACCCTCTTAAATGGGTTTTGTTCCTAAGGGATGCTGATAGGTTTAACAACTGGATCCATTCTTTACCTCCAGGAAAAATAGGTCAGAGGAAGAAGTAGCTCAGCTTTCTCCCAGTTGCACCTTCTCCCTTGCATACAGGTCACCTGCTCTAAGAGCCAAAGGGCCATTCTGTTTCTACAGCCCACTTAGTGCCCCATCCACCACACAAATGAAACCATTCTTCCTGAATTTAAGGGGATTTGGATTTGGCCTTAATCCTTAATCTAAAAACAAGAGGAGCTTGTTCTAATGAAAACATCACAAAACAGCAACCTGCAAATACTCTAGCGAAAACCTAACTCTTGGAACAGAGATTATAAAACAACTAGCAAGTTGTTTGCAAAGGACATTGACTTCAGTTGTGTACAGTCTTGCAGCAGGAGAGAGTGATAGAGGCTGGAATAACCTTTGAACACCAGGCTGTATTTCCTGATGACACGTAGCAGAATGCCCTCTACTTGCACTCTGAGAAGACATAAGGAAATCAATGTTGAATCTTAAGACAGACCCAAATTAATCTTTAATGATTTGAAATACGCTTTATGTGTTACATGCAGAAAATAGAATTTATGAGAATCATAACAAAGGTAGAATAAGGTTGGTCTGCTCTCACTGTTGTGCAGCTAAACTTACAATCACCTTTTCAGCAGATGGATATTAAGATAATTCATCTCTCCATCACAAGCATTAAAGGGTCAAGCCTCTACTCTCTTAATCATGCAGCTTCACCTTTCCGATGAGCCCTGAAACTCACTTGTCAATTGAGTTAATCTGCAGGATCCAGTTTGGATCATGATGAACCTGGGGCTCCCACATGGGCAGCAGGACGCTGGACAGTGGCTGGTAGACAATGGGGTCTAATGGTACCTGGTGGGCTGGTGCCAAGGTGGTTTTGATAGTGTAACTTCACCCTGCAAAGACCAACAACCAACCTGTCACATGTTTCTTGCTGGTTTCTATTGATCGTACCCCAAACCAGGTGCAGAAGTTCTCTATTTGCTAAGAAACACGAAAGATGCTGAAGCCAGACTCTTGCCTGAAAGCCACCTTTGGCATCCTTTGATCTCGACCAGCTGTTAAGTCTTGAGGGGAATTATTCGTGATATTGCTGATTCTCAGCCCATGTCTTGTCAGCGTGGCTGGCAGATGGGCTGTGCAAGGCGGTGCAGGAAGTAGCTCAAGCCTATCTCATTGTTCACCCTGCTTTTAGCCAGGAAGGCCCCTTCTCCATCATCATGGAATCAATTGTGTTGGAAAAGCCCTTTAAGCTCATCCACTCCAACCATTGCCCAGCACTGCCAAGGCCACCACTAACCCATAGCACCGAGGCCTCGTCTCCACGCTGTGTGAACCCCTGCAGGGACGGTGCCTGCAGCCCTGCCCTGTGCAGCCCCTTCCAATGCCTGAGCACCCTTTGGGGCAGGAATTGTTCCTCAGCTCCATCTAAACCTGCCCTGGGGCAGCTCCAGGCCAGTTCCTCTTGTCCCATCCCTTGGGAGCAGAGCCCAGCCCCTCCTGGCTCCATCCTCCCCTCAGGCACTTGTAGGGAGCCATCAGGTCCCCCCATGAGCCTTCCCTTCTCCACACTGAACCCCCCAGGTCCCTCAGCCGTTCATGGCGGACCCCGGTGAAACTGCAGCCAGGCAAGGAAGCCACAGCACGGACTCAACACCGGGGGGGGCGGCTGGGCTCCCTCCCTGCGGGGGGGCCTGGTGCTTCTGTGCCTTCCCGGGGCTGTGCGGGCTCACCCGGGCCGGGACCCCGCCATGCCCTGCCCCGGTGCCGTGAGGGGAGGGCGGGAGGGCTCCGCGCGCAGGTCCCCGTTCCCCCGGCAACCGTTGCCTGGCGATGGCCGCGGGCGGCCGAGCCCCGCGCCTGCGCAGGGCTGACGCACGCGCACGCGCACGCGCACGCACACTGCCCGGAGCGCGCGGGAGCGGGGCCCCGCCTCCTCTCCCCGCCGAGCGCGCGCCGCCCCGGCCGGGCTGAGAAGGAGGAGGAGGAGGGAGAGGGAGAGGGAGAACGAGCGCGAGCGCCAGGCGGGCGCATGCGCGCGGTCCCGAGCGGCGGCGGCGGCGGCGGCGGCGGCGGCGGCAGCCCCGGCCCGGCAGCTCCGTCCCTTCTCCTCCTCCTCCTCTTCCCTCTCCCTCCCTCCTGCACCGGCTCCCTCCGGTCCCGTCCCCGTCCCGCCGAGCCTTCCCCCCCCGCCCCTCGGCGCGGTGCCGGGGAGCCGCTGCGGTGCCCCCGCCCCTCCTTGGTGCCCCCCCCTGCCGCGGGGATGAGGCAGCGGTAGCGCGGCAAGGTGAGGTGGCGGGGCCTGTAGGCCGCGGCGGGCGGGCGTAAGGGGGGAGCGGCGGCGGGGTCTCGGCGGCTGCCGTGCGCGGAGCTGGCTCCCGGCGCCGGGTGGGCTGCGCCCCTCTCCCTCCTCCTTCTCCTCTCTCTCCTCCTCCTCCCGGGTGGGGGCGGGGATGCGGGCTGGGCCGCGGCGGGGAGGGGGAAGCCGCCGGCCCCCTGCCCTCCTCCGGCGGGGCGAGCGGCGCGGGGATGGGGGTGCGGGCGAGGAACCTTTGCTGCTTCGTCCGGCCGAGGAGAGGGAAGGAGCCCCAGGTGCTGCCCTGGGCCTGCCGCGG
>JAVHNF010070918.1:20098-35299 GCA_034783455.1 Micropsitta finschii | reverse complement strand
GGGGAAGTTCTAATTTATGGCCTGGGCTTAAACCACAACACTTTTATAAGCAAGGGGTCTACCCACCTATTCAGAAACATGTGGCACTGTTAATTTTCCAGTAGAAATGTGGATACCTCTTGGGTAGCAGAGAAATAGTCCATGCAAAGCAGCCTGTCCTTCAGGAACTGGCAGGGCTATTCACAGGGTGCATGGGTGTAATTTTCAGGATGCCAGTTAACATCATGTGAGCTGTGGTGGCAGGAGCTTTGCACCCTTTGCCAGTATCAGTCAGGAGCTCTGACACACTCATGGAAATGAATCTTCATTCATGAGAGAACAGTGAAACTAAACCATCTGTAGTGTGTTGAAATAGCAGTCTCTATGTGATAGCACTACAGCCACAATTTGCCTGCCTTTCGTCAAAGCGAGGTGATTTTACACCACTTTGCCATTTGTAGGCAGTATTTCACAACTGCCAGTGAAAACGTGTTCTTCCTTAGTTTGTACCAATTGAGAAAACTACGTTAACTGCTCTTTTAAACTGTATGGGTGACTATAGCAGAAACATACTTGAATGTTCACATTTTATGAATCTCACGCTAGGCTGTACTTGTCTGCTTCCATGTGTGGTGTGAGA
Organism: Micropsitta finschii; assembly: GCA_034783455.1. Taxonomy (NCBI): domain Eukaryota; kingdom Metazoa; phylum Chordata; class Aves; order Psittaciformes; family Psittacidae; genus Micropsitta; species Micropsitta finschii. The sequence continues at coordinate 34,680 of JAVHNF010070918.1, read as the reverse complement.
CTTGGTTACAGCTTACACATGAAGTAACACCACTTAATTTTCTTGACTTTTATATTGAAAGTTTTTAGAGAAGTAACTTCTTAGTAATGTAACTTTTGCTATCATGTTCCTGTGTTGTTTTCAGAAAAAAAGAGAATAGTTAAATGGCAAAGAAAATGGAGTGAACCTTTAGCAAGTGTAACTTATTCTCTAGATAATACAAGTCTACTATTTCTCCTTCTCTTTCTTCACAGTTAGAAAAGGAATGAGAAAAGATATTGTAAATAAAGCTACTCCTCACAACTGGATTGCCTGTGTTCATCGATGCAAGGACAAAATTTGGATTATGTCACAAAGCACTTGAATAATATACAAAATCATCTACACTTTATTAAACCTTAATATAGTATCACCTTTGAGCATAGGATAGATAGACATAATACTAAACCAAAGACTTATTTTTTCCCTGTAAAGTTACAAATGCTTGCAAATTCAGGCACGAAAGAATGTAGCGTCTGTTTTAGTAATACAGAACTATGATTAATTCATTGAAGTTAGTGTATCAACCCAGACACATAACAATTTTGTTGTGAAAACAATATAGACAGTGTCAAGAACATAGGACTTCATCTGACTGAAGGCAAGGTATTGTTTTCGGCTTCACTAGAATTATCTTCAGTTTCTGCCCTGCCTGCACTGAAGAAAGTCCCCATCTTCATTTTCCATTCTTACCTCAGTGTGCTTTGCTTAATATCCTTTACAAGCCTGAATTCTAGCAACTTATACTTTCAGCTCTTAGTCTCTATGATGAAACTTTCTTTCTTGACTGGGTTGTCAAGAAAAACTGTTTCCATTTATTTGTCTTTTTTTAAGACTACTATGCTAGCCACCATTCTGGAGTCTTCCTCTGCAAGGCTTTTATCTTTGTGGGATCTAATGTCTAATCACTTCCACACCTTTTACTTTAAAAAGTACTTATTTCAGTACTTTTTCATACTTCTAATTCTTTGCAGTCAGACCTTCATGCTTATGTTTTACTCCTTTGAGTAGCTTTCTTATGAGACTGTCTTTTTAAAAGTTCTAAGTCTTATTCTAATCATACAAATGCTCGCTCATCCTTTCACTGAATTTAATCATATATCCCAGTACTTTTATAATTGGCTCTTCTGTACTGTTTTTCTTGGTCACCAAAACCAAATCTACAATAACTTACATCCTGTTGTTTCACTGGCAACTGTATTAATTTGTCCTCTATGATCAAGGGAAATGAGTAGGCGCTGTTTAGTTCTATGATTATTACTGGTTGTTTCCAAGTCTGTACCTAGGATGTTAGTCTTCCCTAATAACGCAGTTCTAGTAGTATTTGTCTGTGGTAATGTTTCGTTTTGATTCATTATCTGAATCTGACCTGTGGGATTGATAACCGTGATTGATTCTTGTAATTATCCTATGCAGCCTCTTTTCCATCTTTTCCCAGAATAATTTGAAACTACTGAGAGCATGTTAGTTTCCCGGTACCATTTTACAGATGCTGAGTTGAATATGTAACAAGCAGTTCAAGGATGCGAAAGTTACTTAGGCATTGGGAACAAGTGAGGGGTTTAGGAAAAATTTTTACGTTAAATGAGAAAATGACAATGGCAGCAAAGAGATCATTAGAGAACAATTTGAGAGCCTAGCACCTTTGAACCGTCCTTTGAACAAACTGGTTTTTGTGTTGCCTATACAGGAAATTCAGGGTATTTTGCCCCTAACACTGGTGTCCGGGTTCACACTGCAGTTACTCAGTGCAGTTACTTTGTAACCCGCTGTACATATTGTTGGGCCTGAAGTGTTCCAAGTGTAAGTGGGAAGCAGAGTGGGTGGGAAATGGAGGGAAGTGATTACAGTATCCAGCAGAGTAGAGAGTAAGCAGCCATTTTAGCAGCGTAGAAAGAGCAGAAGTATATTTGTAGCCTGGGAGGCAACCCTGTAAGAATTACTTCATTGATTGTGAAGTTTTCGCAAGGGTGAGGTTAGTATTTCAGGAGTTCTGGTCCTGGTTTGTTTGAGCAATTCTTATTTGTCCATTCAACTTCCCCTTGCTGCCCATCTGGGTTATTTTCATCACACTATCATGTAATGTTCCAAATGCCCTGTTAAGCAGCTGTCATCATCGTCTGTTCAAGTGGCTACTTAGTGTCAGAAAAGATTCTGCTATACAAATTCTGTCATACCCGATATGCTCCCACCCTGACTTAGTATGTAAAAGTCAAACATTATTCATTTCTAGCAACTTGTACAGGTTCCTTTCTCTTTGCCATTGACTCTTAAGCATGTTCATCATGGGCTGTTTTCTCTAACCGTTCTGTTTCAGAATGACTATCGCAAGCTGTCTATGCAGTGCAAGGATTTTGTGGTGGGTGTTCTTGATCTCTGCCGAGACTCAGAAGAAGTGGAGGCCATTCTGAATGGGGATTTAAACTCTGAGCCAGTTGAAGCACAGAGACACAGAGCATCACTGAGCCGTGTGAAGCTGGCCATTAAATATGAAGTCAAAAAGGTAATGTCCTCATAGCCAGTGTTTTCAGACACTGTAATCAAAAGGCAGTGTCATCTCATTATCCCATAGGTGTTATGGACCGGTGGTCAGATGCATTAATGAGACATAGTGTATGTAACCAAGATTCTCACAAGGCAGAAGTGGACTACAGCAAAGGAGTTGTTTAATCTGTTTTCTGCAGCTGAGAATTGGCAGGAAATATTAATGACATAAATCAGCTGGGCTAGTAAGGTGACACACAGTTGGTCAGATCCTTCTCCTGAGTAATCCAAAAGAAGACGTTTTAGTGTGACTAGATTTTCACTCAGTGAAAGCAAGCATGAGCCTTGTTGCTGGTCTGTGTGATAATATCTAACCCAAAGAGAAGGCTGTATTGATGAAAGTAGTGGTTTCGACCAATGAAAACATCTGGTCTGTTCATTATTTCTTTTTATTACCTTTGCTTTCTAACTGAATTGGACAAGTAATGGTGGGAAGCAAGTCTTGCAGCTATCTACTGGCTTTTTCATCATCAGAAAGGTTTTTTTGTTTGCTTGTCTGTGGGGAGGTTTTGGGGTGGGTTTTTTTTCGTGGGGGGAGTGTTAATATTTTTAAAGAAAGGTCTTTTGACTTAAAGTATGACAGTAACTCATAGAGCTTATCTGCAGCTGTGCGGTTTGTAGTGAGAAGTTCTACATGATGTACCATGTGTGTTTCTTTAAGTATTTTAAAATTCAGTCCTGGAAACGCATGGAAGATATTTGTGGCTGATCAATTTGTAATTAATTAACTGATTTCTGTTCTTCCTCTTTGCACCTGTATTCATCAATGTTTTGTAAAGTACAATGTGGTTTTGGTTAATGCCTCTCAAAGTGTTTTTTAATGAACAGTTATCTTGTGAATGAATATTATGTGTTGAAAAGCGTAGCTGTGTATCACACATTGGACATATCCATTTATCGCAGAAATTCCCAATATATAGGCATGTTTTTCTCTTCAAAATCCCACCACTCTAGCACAGAAAATAGTTAATACTGTGTCGTACTGTGAGAGGACTCAAGAAATACAGCAATGCCTATGCATTATTTTCAGCTACCTGTTTACATGGTTAGCATCATTTTGATTCTTAACAGCCATTAAGTTCATCATCTCCACAAGATGTGTCTGGTGTCTCTCAGAACAAATAACACTGCCTTCTGTGGCCACCTATTGAGTCAATCTGCCATATAAAATGAACTGAAAGCAATCTGCCAGAACAACTGGGACATACTGGTGTTTACTGTGTCCCCAACAGATGGTTAACAAAAATCGTAAATGTATATCCTAAACAGCATATCACTGTTTCCAGTATAGAATTGGTTTACAGCAGATAAGTGCATATTAATTACCAAAATTCAAGGTAAATATATACAAGTATTAAATTAATTAAGAATAATAAAACAGCGAGAGAATCAAAGTGTATGAGCATGTTATCCTACCTAAATAACGCATGAATTCTTCATGCTGTTGCGTTTTAATATGTACCAAACCCTTGCAGAGACTTATGTCTCTGCTTTCTTTCTGAAGACTGTGATTCTCTTCTAAGAGGTCGTGGTCACTGACCCAGTTCCCCAGTTCAATGCCTCCCAGGCAATGGATATGGGAGTCTAATCTCAACTCCTCCCACCCATCTCTGAATCAAATTATTTAAAGAGACAAATCCCAACAGAACCATCCCACTGACAGATTGGTCCCCCTATCAGGCCAGGGATGAGTTTTGGGACAGGAGTCAGCTACAGAATAAACACCTCGTACTCACTAACTCTGCCAACCAGCAAGTTCACCCAGTAACAGCCCTCTTTTTCCTCCACAGTCAATAAGTGGAATGGTTAAGACATCTCAGGCATGACAACATTCTGAAACATTCCTTACTGACCATGCCATGGAGAGCAATGAAAATTCAGCCTCTCTAAGAATATGGTCCATAACAAGACCACGCTCTCTGATTTGCATAGAAAATTTCAGATGCTGCTCTGGAGGGATAAAGAAATCTAAGCTGTGAATTCCATACCAGTGTTGGTTCTGTGTATCGCCAAAGTTTAAAGGCATTAACCCACAGCTGTATCATTTCTCATTACTTTCACCTTTTTGAATACTTTATAACACTGTCAAATACAATTTCAACATTACTGAAATAAAGGATTAAAAGACTTGCTTCTTCAAGACACTATCAATTTATGTACAAGCTTCGTTTTGCATGTAACAGCTAAGAATAGCAAGGATTAACTTAAAAAGAAAAATGGATCACTCTGCCTGTTTTTCCAGGTTTATTTTGTCTAAAAATTCACATGAGAGGGTCCCATTTTCTTGTGAGATCTCAAGTGCTCTCAAGTACTTGAATAATTTGGGTTTGGTGGTGCTAATAGCCCTTTTTTCCTGCAATGTCACATTTAGCTATACCCAGGAAAAAAAGAGCTATACTAAAATGAATACCTTGAATATTCTTTCAGATTCAAAAGCATACTGCTTCTTTTTTTTTTCTATTGAATTTAATGTATGAATAAAGATTAGGGCCACTTATTTTATCTTCTGATTCGCTTAGCTGTAGTTCACTGCTAATCAGAGATGCATTGTCCTCGTGCTTTCATCATTCAGAAGCTTACAATCTTAGCTTAGCTTTAAAATTAATCTTTTCTGTGGTAATGTACTTGAATACAGCTCTAGGCATATGTCCAGTTAAGGGGAACGTAAAGTAGGTTGTGATCTGTATATTTGCAGTTAATGTATTGCATATTGCAATGGTTACAAGAAAATATTTGGATCCTCCTAACAATAATTTCAAAACTATGCTTAATTTAACCAAAATCTGTGTGTGTGCTCAGCTAAATTATAACATGGTTCAGATAGGAGCTACTTAGGGTGACAGAGGCCACTTTACCAAAGCACCTTCAGCAGCTGCTTTAGATCATGGGAAGCAAAGGGAGTCCCTGAGAGCAATTACATGGCTGCAGGGCTGCTGTGTAGTCTGGATGTGCGGCAATTACTCACACTGCATGTGTGAAATCCACCCTATCAGCATGCAGACCTGGTTCCAGGAAACTAGCCTTCAGACAGAAGGTTCCTTATGCGAGGATATGGTCTATTAAAACAAAACAAACCAAACAAAAAACCCCCACAAAGCAAAAAACCCAGTAAACTTGGCAAAGGGTTAATTTGGAGAGAGCTATACTTCTGCAGAGGTGAGACACATTGGTTTTCATACTGATTTATGCTTGGGCAGCTAATGCTGGTATTCTTAATGCCACTTTAACATTGAAAACAGAGGTGAGGAAGAAATGTCTTTTTCTTTTAGAATAATAATAAAAGAAAAAGAAAACCAACAGTACTGGCTGGTGGCTGGTACACTGTCCTGCAAGAATTCTGAAACCCATCTTAAATCAATAGTGGTTTAAAGCATGATAAATGTTATATATCTTTCCTGACTATATCTCAGACTTGTATAGAACCACTGGAATCTGAAATAGAAAAAGACCAGTTAGGCCAGCTAGCCTGTGCCAGTCAGCCATGGACTGGTATCCTACCATGAGGGGAGCACTCGGTCTGTTGTTAACATGAGATCCTGATTCACATCTTTGAAGCTCTCAGGATCTCAGGCCCATATACTCACAACCATGAGTTAGTACTTAGATATTTACAGGTATAAATCAATGACCAGGAAAGACTGTATGTGATTTCTTCCATTTGCTCTCTTTATGGTAGATAGGAACACAGATCTTCAGAGAGCACGATTTAATGAGTATGTGTATGCTATTATTTTCATCGTATTTTTTCACTCTGATCTAAAGACCTTGACTAATAGTTTCAGCTGTTGTCCTGGTGCTGAATTTTTAGCATATATTGAGACTAGATTTCTACTAATTTTTTTTTTGCCACATTCAGACGTAATGATATAGTTAACGTGAAGGTTGTTTTTTGTTTTTTGTTTGTTGTTTTGTTTTTTGGTTTTTTTTTTTTTTTTTAACTCTGAACCAGCATTTTCTGATGAAGATACCCAAAATTAGGCTCCTGAAGTGCATGCTCTGAGTCCTAGATAAATTGGCCTGATTTTTAAGGGTACTGTTCTCATATAATTCCCATAGAAGTCAACAGCAGCTAGTTCAGGTATTAATCAAGTCAGTTAATTAGGTGCCTGAATATGTATTCAGGTTCCTAATCTAAGTATCTAAGGTGGTTAATGTTCTGAAAGCTGCAGCACAATTACTGAGTTCTGTCTCTTCCAGATAAAGTCTTGGGCTTCATATGAAAAGCATGACGCTTGGAATTTAATCAGTCCTATTTCCTGTGCTTTTCATTTTTTCATTGTTTGTTATAACAGGATCTCTGTAAGGGTATCTGACTCAAATTTTGTTTGCTTGTGGGTTTTTTTAGGAGTGAAAGCATGATTAAAGCTAGCCAAATAACATTAAAATCTGCAAATATTTTTTTATATTTGTAAATAAATTACATTGCAAGGATGTTCGTTCCTGTCTCATGTAAGAGTAGCGCAACTCATTATCCGCTAGACTTGTTCCAAATAACAGATCTGTTAAGAATAGGAGTTCTAAATATGTCTTTAATGGAGTGTGCGAATAAGGCAGCAAGGTTGTATAGCTACTTGAGGGAGAGGGAAGACTGAAGGTTGGGTTTTCTTTCTGTTTAATTGTTTCTCCACAGGAGTTAAGGTCATGTAGAAAATGGTCTTTGTGGAATTCTGTCCTGAGAGAGACTGGGTCAGGATTCAGGATGACACTGGAGGAAGTCTGTAAAGAAAGCAAGAGAATCAGGCAGATCCAAGGTCTCTGTGATAATAAGGTATTATAAGGTGCCTGAGGCTTTGGGAGCATGGGCACTTTTGGGACCATACAGAGTCTGAGAAAGAGGTTCAGAGAAGGTTTACTGTTGGACTGAGAGTGACAGAAGAAGCTATAGAATACACAGTAAGTGTAACAAATTAAATTCCCTGTTGTCATATTCCCAGGAAAGGGGACAGAAGAAGAGAAAATAATTTCAAAAAAGAAAGAATCAAAGTCAAAGAATAAATTGGGACTGGGGGATCGTGATGCTAGATGAGAGTATGACCTCTGCTCAGGATCAGTGACCAGGATCAGGCAGGGCAAAAGCCCTCCTTTCCATTCCCCTGGTTTGTGAATTTTCCATTAGAATAACTGTGCTATTGCTTATGTCCTTTCAATGCAAAAGTTGAGCTTGACCATTCAAATGCTTTTGTCAGCAGTAAATTTTAGTCAGCTAATGAAACAATGAGATAGATTTCAAATGCTATATTGGGATTTGAAATCAGTGTCTGGTGATTACATGTGCAAGCCATTCAATCAAGGAACAAAAAAAAAAAATAATCAGCCAGCATATTTCATTCTTGTTTATAAGATGAAATATTCATTTCTAATTAAAATAGGAGCAGAGAAATAATGTCTTCCTGCAGAAGCTAAATAATAATTTCAAATAAATAATAGAACATGTTGTGGTCATTTTGCAGGCAGTTTGTACACAGTCCAGCTTTTAAGGAAAACAAATTAGTCATAATAACTATTTGTCAAGCTTTCTTAATAATTGCTCTCTGTCTCTAACAAAGTCACTGGAATCACTTCAGATTATCCTTTATGTTGCCTTTTTCTACGATGAACATGTCATTGAATGCTATGTCCTATCTAAATTAGAGTAGATTTTTTAAAAGCATAAACTACTTCCAACATGATGGGCCCCCAAAGTCCAGAATCACATGCAGAATTTTATTGATTTCTAGTTTGATGCCTTGAATACTACCTAAGAAGGTATAAAGAAGCTGCTGTCATTCCATGCCAGATTCCTGGTCAGTTCTTCCAGTAGGTGATCACAGTATTTTATTTGGGGATGAATTTCCAGAAGCTGGAAGGGCCAAATATAGATCATATTAAGCTACGATCATAAAATGGCTTAAATATCTTTAGAGCATACTTACTTCACTATGGAAATAATTCCAAACATCTTCATTAGAATGTGCATAATAATGAATGCTCATAATTTGATGTGCATTATGGCAGCTGTAACTACAGTCCCAGTTTAGCACATGTATTCAGCCATGAAAGGGATGGCACAAATACAAGCAAAGTCATGTTTCTTTTCAGACCGTTTGAACTGGTACTGAGCTGTGTTTCCCTGAAAGTTCAAGGTACAGAAATTGATTTGTCTCAAACAGGGGCAGTTATTTTTCTCTATTGTTTTCCAGTCTATTAATTCCAAAGAACAGAAATTAAGATAGTAGCTAAAATGAAGTAATCAATAACCTTAAAACTTAACCTTCTTGTCAATTTTTGGTTCTCTTGCTTCACTGTTAGACATTCTGTGTATTGTATTTCTCAAGCTGGTTTCATTGCAACAACACATGCAAATATCACAGGTATAGATCTTTTTGATTTGAAGAGGACTGGGTTTTTTTACACTGCATTGAGATATATTCTGTATATCTTTCAGCTTCTGTTTTGTTAAACACAGTCTTCACTGCAGAGCTATTTCATCATGATCATTCCACTAAAAACTAGCAACAAAGAGAAGCAATGTTAAAATTTCCTGCCAAGCTTTTTGCAGCTTGTAGCAGTGGATATGTACAGAAAAGGTTTCAAATGCCAGCTTGCAGCTTGTTTAGAGGAGAAAGAATATCAGCAAATCATCCTCATAGGGCCATAAATCCTTGGCTTTTTTTTAAGTAAAATTCCTTATGAAAAATTTTAGCCCAGTGGGAAAAAACACAGAGACTTCAGGCCATAGTGTCATCTCATACAGAAGCTCTATTAGGCTGATAAGCTTCTGTCAAGCCATCTGCTCTAAGTGGACCTCTCCAGACCCACATGTAACAGCATGTACTTACATATATTAATCTGTAGAGGAAGTTCTCTGCTTATTATCCACTTTCCTACTCTTTTTCCTGTTGCTATAAATACTTTATGTGGACACATATTCTTGCAACTTTTTGACTCTGATTGGTTTGTTTCAGCTCTCACAGATAATAATTATAAATGTAAGGGGACATTCTGTGTAGATTGTAAACCTGTGTTGATACAGAACTATGTCTTGCCAAAGGTAGCCTAGTGAAGGAAGAGACAGCCCTCTCCTGGGGTGGCGGACAACTATATTGTTAGCATGGCTCTTCGGTGCTGCATTGTGTTTTCCTGAGTCCTTTCTTTTACTGCTAGCCAGCACAAGAGACAGAGGAGACAATGCAGATTTATGGATAAGGGGAGAATGAAATTTTTCTCCACCATAAGCCTGTTTTGCTCTCAGCTGCTTCCCCTTCCAGTGATGCAGTGCTTGCAAAGCCACACTGCCAGCTGGTGCAAAGGCCTCCAGCTTTGCTCTAGCCTCTTCCAAAGCTGCAGGACTGCACATCAGCTAGGAATGTTTGTGAATATGTAATATCTCACCCAGACATGCTCTGACAGCTCACCCCAGCACTGCCACCTACAGAGATCAGGCAGACCCAGTCTTTTCATTTTTGCTTGACCTGAAGCCAGCCTTTGGGAAATGACAGTCTTATCTCTGCTTAACTCCTTTGGTTCACTAGAAAGGAGATGTAAACCAAAAGCTGTTTCTGCTCCCTTGGGCACAGGCATCTTAAAACATAGCTTTCTCATCTCCCACAGTGTAAGCATGAGTTATGTGCGTTGCCACTTGGTGTTTATATGTTAAATCTGTTTTTCTTGGAGTGCTATAGTTGTGTGAGTCTGAATGTCCATGGAGAAAAGCAGAAAGGGTAGGGAGGGGAAGTGAGCTTCAGACTCTTGTGTCTGCTAAGCAAAGAGTGGGAAATACAGGAGCAGTTAGAGATCAGTTTCCTTTTGTTTTGCTGTCAGTGGGCTATATCTGCATATTCAGACTTGGCATAGAGCTGCTCAGTCCCCCTTCTCCTGCCCAGTGCCTAGCGACTGAGAGTCCCCCTGCATCTGATTAATGAGTGAGTCAGCAGCTTGTACAGTCATTTCTCCTCATAATATTTCTGCTTTGCTGTGGCACTGTTGTATTTGTGTATGCCAGCCTCATTCCGGTGTCTTTGACACTAAGCTTTTAAAACCCTAATGTGCTTACATAACAGGAGAACCAAGAAAGTAAATTCAATTAAAATCTTTCCCCACTGCTTCTGACACACCAGGAGAGGCAAAAGGAAGACACTTCTTTTCAAACACTGAAGAGTAATATGGCATCCTCACAAAAACAGACAAGTAAACTGAAGATACTGCTCACGTATAGTATGTCTAAAAAGGGGAGTAATCTTCTAAAGTTTAGGTGTTAGACTTCTGAAATGAAGGAGAACATGTTCCTTGACATCTGAATTAATGCTTTGGTTTCCCTTTGCTATTGAGTTGACACCTGTGAAATATGTTGGTAAAAGTAAGTAAAACCCCCCAAAACCCTTGTAAGTTTAATATCAACTTTATTTCAGGAGAAGAAGGTTCATTAGTTATTTGACTAACACTGCTAGTGAAAATAAATAACCCACTGCATATAAATATTGCTGCAATCAGCATCCTGTTAATGCCTTAGAGAATTCTAGTGCAAATATTTGAGGAGCTTCTGCTGAAGACTCATCTTTTAATGGCTTTCGCTTCTCTCCGTAGTTTAATATAAGAATAGAAATATGCTAACCCAGTTAAAAGGTAACATTCTCCAGATGTAACAAAGCAGTAGTATCTGAAAGACCCATGTATTTCCCCATGCTCAGAAAGAAAATAGCAGTGTATTTCAACAGGCAACTGTAACTGTATCCTAGCATTTCAGGGAAAAATAAATGTAATTGCATGAATTGAATCTCTCTGCTTGGGGAAATAAAAATGATTCGAAGAATGGAAGCAAAACCTTTCTGGTTTAATGGCATCCTGAAAATGAAGTTTGTAACCCTGTGAACTCCATTTATTGCTTCATGAGTATTGTAAGATGCCAAATGTTCATCAGCATGTTCTGAATCTGGTGAAGAACCTGCATATTTTAAGATATTTCTTCCTTTAGCTGTCCCAGTGAAAGCTCTGCTTCCTCTCTTCTTGCCAAAGGGCAGAGCAGCTTGCAAGTCTACAGAGAGTGCTGTGTTATTTCCTATAGACTGATGACATGGTGTTCAAGAGGCAGTTAAGGAAAGGTGCCTTTTCTTAAATGATACATCCTTCTTCACACTTACGTGAGAAGTAGAGGAGCTTCATCCAGTCAGATAGTTCACATACGATGGGAACTGAGTTACCTGTTTTATCTCATGTTTGTTTTGATACCTCTTCTATATCCTCCCTGTATGTCCTATCTCTCCTCTCTTCCACTGTATTCAGCTGCCTCTTGAACTTGCCTCCCTGCTGCAAAGATCAGACATCAAAGTAGGAAGTGAAGGGATAACCATTCCCCACATGGTCCTCTTTTGTTGGAATACAGTGTAATAACTGTTTCCTGGGAGCAGAAGACACACAAGAATCAATAATTTACCACAATGGGATTATCTGTTGAATGAAGCATTTATTATGGTCTGTGACAAATTTTTCAGCCTATCATTCTGTCTCATGAGAATTACAAATAATTTTTTAACTGAGATTGAAGCAAAGCCTCTTTTTCTCTGACCCTTCTTTGGCTTGGTAAAGCACACATACACACAAGCCATTTTCCCACAGATTGGTTTGTGGTCACATTAACTTGCACATAGAGACAGCAAGGTCACTGAGATAGTCCACAACAAGTAAAGCCTGCAGCCCTGCTTGTTCTGGTGACCAGGTAGCATTTCCTTGTCTTTCCCTCATAGGCAGTCAGCTACATCTGGAATTGTCTGGAAAACAGCCACTCACTTCTGAAAACAGAACTTCAGAAATTCTTGTAGCTCTACAGTTGATGGTGGGATGAAAAAGATGTGTGTTTGGATGTTTCTATACAGAAAACTTTTACTCATCTAACTTGCTGCCTGTGACTTACCTTTGGACAGGTTGGATGGGGCTCTGAGCAACCTGGTCTAGTGGAAGGTGTCCCTGTGGCAGAGGGGTTGGAATCAGGTGATCTTTAAGGTCCTTTCAAATGCAACTGATAATGAGTAATGAGTGCAGCAGTGTAGACAAGTCCTCTTTATACCATCAAGACATGAGGATTTTATTCAGCCATACAATATTAATGAACAGAACACACTTGTTATTAAGAAGGTGACATGAAGTGAAAAAGACAGTGCACAGGTTTTGAACACATTGTTATACTAATTGCTTTATAATCTGTTACTCATTTTGCAGTGCCTTAAAGTGAAAATTGTTAAATAATTTTGTTATCTTTGTTGTTAGAAAATGTAAGAGATGTTGTAAATAGAATGTAAGAGGGGGTGAACTGGCAATATTTGTAAAATATTTGAACCAATAATGGCAAAAGAGTTTAAACAAATGAAGCCCCTTTCAAAAATTATTTCATATAATATTAGTTTGGCATGGTAATTCAGAGGATTAGCCATTACTGACAGTGTGCCAAAAGACAAGCCACCAGGGAAGACCAGCCTGGTTGAGAAGAGAGCTTTGGCTGAAACTCAGGAAAAAAAGGAAAATGTATGACCTTTTGAGGAATGGGGAGGCAACTCAGGAGGACTACAAAGTTGTCATGAGGTTATGCAGGAAGAGAATTACAAGGGCCAAACCCCGACTAGAAATTGACCTGGCTACTGCAGTGTATATAGTTTCTAAGGTTTTCAGACCTCTGTAAGTACCACCAGAAAAGATGATAGCTCTCATAATACTTGCTAACTAGACATGAGCTTGAACATTCAGCAGATAACAGTAATAAACCATAAATCTGAAACATTATCATTTATGACAATTTTATTAAACAGATTTTGCCTTTTATTCTAATCAGGAGTTGTCTGTGAACAGACTGTGTTCTTCATCAAATGTGTGTTTGTTCAAAATTTCCCAACTGGCTAGGTGTTGATCAGAGTCCCCAGTCAAAATGTTTTTACATTTCTTTCCATCCCAAATTCCTTCCTACCCTAGTTATTCTGAGAACTGCAAATGAATAATCTTTTGTGCTTAATTTCTTACTGAATATTAACATAGACTTTTCCTATCCTAATACATGCAAATGAAATACTTTCTAGCCATAGTTCTCATAGTAAGTTTTCTTCAGTTTGTTGAGTAGGATTTGCACAAGTACCCAGTATGATCTTGAGAACCCTGTTAGTTCCACAGTGACTCCATAACAAAGACACTAGACTAAATTCATGGTTGCTTTACATTCAGGTCCTTCAAAGGACCTAGCTGAAGCTGATATTAGATGTGAGGCACAATATGGTAAAGGAAAGACCTACAGTGAGTTTCATGAAATTTTGATCTCTCTTCCTTCCCCCTCTGCTTAGGTATTACTCTTAGCAGCGTTGGGAACATTTTTCAGTTGTGTGCAGCTGTGGCTTGGTATTTGGGTTTGTGGAGCTAAACCAGACCCAATGACAGATGGGGAAGGACACTTTGGCATCCCGAAAGGTTGGATACTTCGGCCGAGGACTGTGTTATACTGGAGAGTGCTAAGAGACACCAGGCTTTTCCTAGGATGTTCCCAACCTTCTCCTGTTCATCCCACAGGGTCATGCAGAGCTTGTCCAACACTAACAAACATCAGAAAACCCGACCACCAGACCTGAGCACAGCATGGGTCATCCCTCATTATCCATCCCATGCCAGGACAGGAATGCAGTGCAGGAATGACTTACCAGGACTGAGTTGTTGTCTGCATCGACATTCACACCCCTGCAGCCAGCAGAACAGGGTGAGATATATTCGATAGCATTGGAGCCGCAGATGGGGTTATAGGCTTTCTCGGGGCAGTTGCACTGCAGGTTGCAATCCAAGGTGTGGTGTCCAAATTCAGAGCTACAGCAGGAGGAAAATATTAAAGCATGGCATTGAGTATCATTAATACACTGAAAATATACACCAGGTTTATTGGGATTAGCAAAGAAACATTTGATTGCTTAACAAAACCTTCCCATGTCATAGAATCCCAGACTGGTTTGGGTTGGAAGGGACCTTAAAGCTCCTCCAGCTCCAACCCCTGCCACGGGCAGGGACCCCTTCCACTGGAG
>JAVHNF010070916.1:6476-19113 GCA_034783455.1 Micropsitta finschii | reverse complement strand
AGTGGCGTTAGAATGGTCCATGTGCTCGGTCACTCAAGTGAAGTCACTGCATGAGGTGAGAAACAGACTTAGGGGAAAAGTGGTTTCTTCTTTTGGTTTAAGGTTATTTTTGAACCTGAATTGGTTTTCCTCAGCGAGAAACTTCCCTGTTTCTTGAGGAGAGCAAAGTCGAGTGATTCACGTCGGAGAGATGACGTGGGGCCCGGCACAGTAGAAACCCCTCAGATGAACTCATTGCTGCTGCTGTCTCCATCAGTGAAGGCTCTGCTTTGCTGTTTGGATGTTCTTATCCAAGTTTCCACTTCTCAGTGTTAATGTAGACGAGAGATACTGCAGGAGTGCCGCAGCGAGCATTAAATCCCGGGTCAGCAAGACGTGTGTAGACTAACGCCAGGAAAACGCGCACCTCAAAATCCATCAGACGAGGTGTTTTCCAACACCTTTCCTTACAAGACAGGTTTAAACTTTTCCAGACGAACCAGCCCTTGTTTGTGGCAGAAGGGCCCTCACTGGGAAGGACTGGTTTTTGTGAAGGGGGTTGTGCCACTGTGTTGTCTGTTGTCACTTTGATCTGGGGACCTGTGGCTCTGGAGGCTGAATGCGACCGCGGTGGCTGGTCACTTGCAGAGCAGCCTTGTGAAGCCTGTGATGATGGGTCCTGCGTTCGGCTTTTTAAGGGTTGGGGATTATTGCAGGGTGTTTCTAGGAGTACGAAGGTTGGTGGTTAAGCGTTTGAGGCTGTTTATATTGTTGTTGTTCAGAGGTGCTGACTTGTAAAAGCTCCCAGAACGTATTGGATGAGATCCTGTTATGCAGTGACAAATTGGAGATGGACATAAAGCTTTGCAGGTCAGCAAAACAAAGTACCCGGAATATGGGAAGGGGGAATGGACTGAAGGAAGTGTCCTGCAGTGGCAGGGTAGTGTTACTGACATCTTCCTCCGATTGCAGTGGAGAAACCCTTGTTTACAGCCCTGTTGAGAGCAGCACAGTGAGGGGAATGCTTTGGGATAGCTGCCTTTGGAATTCGGTCTGTAGAGTCATCCTTGTCAGGCAGCAGATCATCTGCTGCGCGCCGTCACGCTGCCGCTGCAGAAGTGTGTGCCGGTGATGTAGCGATGACTGGTATAAGATGTGCTGGAGCACTCCGCTGCGGTACAAGGGTTTCCTTTGGGGGGAAGGTTACAGCCCTGTTTGACCTCCTGAGGATGGGAAAGGAGGGATGCGTGCACTCGCGCCGTCCTTCCAGCCACGGCAGATTTACGGATGTCAGGATGCGAGGGACTTTGGCTCATGACAGAGCGAAGTTATGCAAGTGGTTTTGTCCGTTCATTTCATGTTCCCTTTCTTTGACAGATAAAGTAAATAACGCTTTTAGTGATCGCTGTCTCATTAGAGAAAAGCCTCCTTTTTTCAGGATCTGTTTCTTTATTGTCAGTCTGAACTGAAACCAGCCTTTAGGAAGGCTGCGTTCAGGAAATCGGCAGCGCCAAAGCTCCCTGCCTCTGCTTGGAGTTGTGCTGAGCAAATATGATCCCAAATGTGGGAAAAGGCCTAGGGAATGAATTCCTCTCGTATCCGGCGTTATGGACGTAGCAACTTTGAGGAAACAAATGCCAGCTTCGGCAGCTCTGTTCCTGGGAGTACAGAATGAGTGCCCAATCCAAAGAATCACTAAGGAAATGGGCTCTGCTGCTTGCAGACACGACATACCTGGCTGGAGCAGTCTCCAGGCTGAGCAAATGGGGATATTGGCCCCATCCCATGGCCAGAGCTGGGTTCTTGAAGTGTAACGCAAAGTCTGGCTGGAATTGGGAGCAAAGTCTGGTTTTCCAAATAGTCTTGAGCAGCACAAACCCCTGCACTTCAGGGGGAGCACGCTTCAAACAGCAGCATTTGCACTTCGGAGTGTCTCCATCTCAGAAACGCTCTGATCTGATGGCTTTTCAAGTGCTCTGTGGAGTTTGTTCGCCTTTACTTGGAGGCTTGGCTCTTCCCTAAGCTGGCATCACTGCTTTCATTCCTCAGCTGCAAATAAACCTCCTAAAGATGTTCTGCCTTTCCCTCGCAAGCATCGACTGC
Source organism: Micropsitta finschii (assembly GCA_034783455.1). Taxonomy (NCBI): domain Eukaryota; kingdom Metazoa; phylum Chordata; class Aves; order Psittaciformes; family Psittacidae; genus Micropsitta; species Micropsitta finschii. Next base: position 17,031 of record JAVHNF010070916.1, on the reverse strand, counting down.
TTCTAACGTGTCTTTATCCTCGTGGCAGTTTTGAAGTGGAGATTAGAATCTCGGTTTAAAAGGCTAGCCTTGAAACTCCCTTCGTTTCCCTTCGCTGTTAGCGGAGGGATAAGGAGGAGAAGCTGAGATCAGAGGAGCTCTGCTGTCACCACAGCCCTGCAGAAGCTGTGCAGGTTTGGGGGTCACGGCTTTCATCCAGGGGTTCTTTGTGGATTTGGCAGCGAGCCCTGGGCTTCCAGTGCCCAGCGGTGACTTCACCCCAGCGAAGCTGCTTCAGATAAACGCATCCTGTGCTTCAGGGACCTATAGTCTGTGATCGTTTCAATCTCAAGGGTTGGCAAGGTTCTGGTATTGTTATGTGATGCAGTGAAAGCCTTTTCAAGGCTCAAAGTGTCTTAAAAAGCTGTCAGGAGGGGGGAAAACATCAACGGAAGCTAAAATTCAATTCAGGTGAAACCACGGGCAGTGGAGTGCCTGTACAGGAGTGTCCAGTCCACAAAGGCAAAACAGCTTTACTGCTGTTCCTAGCAAAAACACAAGCAGCCTGGAATGTCCTTCTCACAAGGAGCTGTATCCCCAGCGAAAACAAGGCCGGGCTTCTCTTTTGTAAGGAATTCTGGAGGGGGGAAATGGCCCAAATGAGGTGCTAGGTAAATATTTTGCAAGCGAGATTCATTCAGCCTGTGGAAGGGACAAATCACAGCCGTAAATTGTAGCTACAGCTCAAGCAGGGAACAAGGAGGTGATTCTGTGTTACTCTGTCAGAGCATTAATAATCTCTGGTGGAAGTGTCACCGTAAGGCCACTGCGGCAGCGGTGCGAGCAGGTCTGGGTTGTTTATTGTGCTCTTTCCTAAAGCTTCAGAGAAATCTGAGCGCTGTGCCCATGATGGAGAAGCCTAGTTTAAAACTGGCTTTTTTTGGTGGTGGTGATAAAGTCCTGCTGGGTAAGAAAAGGCATCCACCATAGAGGTGGTGCGTGAAGGCGTTCCTGCTCCGTGGCAAGACTTGCATTGAAATAACCCAGCAAGGTGTCTGCTTCTTTGATGTTAACCCAGGATTTAAGTGATTTGGGGATTTGCAGCTTGGTGCAGCCCGGTCTACGAGCCCTGGTAGTGATGGAAAACTGCATGTTAAGAAGTTGTAGCTCCACATCTCTCAGCCCAACCGGGTGCATTCGAATGCTGGCTTCGACCCTTGGTACATGTTAGTAGAGAAGAAGCCCGTGGAGCTGCTGACCTCATCTTTTGGGGTACCTCTTGCATCACCTCTCTCTATATAGAATATGTCCCGTTTGCACTCATTTTTCCCTGTATTCCCTGCAGTTTTTAAGTGTATTCGTGGTGCCTTTCTGCGTGTGGCTTTTTCCCTGTCGGAGTGAAAGTGCGGGCTCGATCCTGCTCTTTTCCTGCCTGCAAACCCTGCCAGGTCTCTCTCGCGTTTCTCCCAGCTGCTTTCACTCAGCGCTCGCAAAGGGGGGGTTTAAAACAGAGTATCAGGCAGAAGGTAGCGTGAAACGGACTCATATGGGTTGTTAATGCTTCTCTCCCTGTTTGCCATTTAACGGGATGCCTTGTTTTATCTCTCGTCATGCCGCGTTCTCCACGCTGTGGTTTCCATAACGCGGTTCTGCGTCATCCTTTCTCCATCTCTTCAAGCTTTGTTGTGCTTTGATTGATCTCTGCAGTTCAGCTGCAGTGTGTATCTTGTCTCTTATTTACCCCAGATGTCCTCAGACATGTCTTTGAGTCATAATACGTGAATAAGAATGCAAGCAGGGGTGAAGATGGACAGCTCAGGAGCAAAGCCCTGCTTCCCAGTGCCATGGGGAGCTGCTGCGAGCTGCACAGAGCTTCTTGCACTTACCATGAGAAGAGCAGGGGGGGGACATGGAACTTGTGAATTAGTCCCACAACAGCCAACACAATGATTAAGGCAATCACTGTCAGGCTCAAAGAGAATATACGTGTCTCTTCCACAGTGGAAAGTTGGCAGCTCTGTTAGTGAGCTGTGCTTAATGGTGCTATTGCTGTTCAGAGGGATGGCTGCTACCACGTCAGCCCACCCTTCTCTCATCATGTGTGATGCCCCACATCAGCCCACCCTTCTCTCACCCCACGTCAGCACATCCTTCTGCCCAGGCCTTGCTGGGATGGGGCTTAAAGGCTGGAAAGCTGCCCCTTGCAGCTTCTGCCACCTACATGAACATGCTCTGCCCAGGGTCACTGCCTGTCCCAACAGGAGGGTGAAGGTGTCACCTCAGGCATCCCCAGCCCTTATTCCTTAACTGGCCTTTGCAGTAAGGAATGAGCTTTTCGTAGAGAAGGACTGCTATTTACTTGGACACCGAAGCGAAGCTGGCATCTCTGCTTGCCAGACCTAAAAATGTCAGATCGAAATACAACGTTAGTTTTTGCTTTGCAAAGGGCACAAAAAGCAAACCCATGGGATTACAGCCATTTTTTCCGAGGATAGCTGTCAACAGGAAGAGCATCAACAACGTGCAAGCTGACCATCTGCAGCATTTATGGTATATTATAGGAACCGTGACCAGTGAGCAGAGTCTGTCCTCGCTTTCAAGCTCCTCCCTTCCCTCAGAAGAGTCTGTCCTCTTTGCTGATGTGCTGCCACTGGATTTAAACAGAGATAATCAAAGGGTAATATTCATCAGCTGTTTTCTGTCAGTGCAACAGTAAAACCAGTTCCCCTCAGGTTAGGAACGAGTACATCTCTTTGGCTGCCTGGCATCACGCTAGTAAGAAAGTTAAGCTGAGATTGGAGATGATGTTTCAGATGTGGCATATGGTCTCGTGGTGTTCTGTTTAAGCAAGTGTCAGTTTTGATTTGATTGTTACGATAGTGCGAGATGCTGCTTTGGTGACAGCACTTGATGGAGGGAAATGATGATGTTCACTTTGTGGTGATGAATCTCCCACCTACAGCATTTTTCAGTCGTGTGGGCCTGCTTTACCTCCCGTTTGGGGTCTGTGGGCTGCCCTGTGACAGCGGGATGTTGGGATGTGATAGGACACTCTTCCCACTGCAGTCATGCTGGTGTATGCTCTTGAGCATCATCAGCATCAGCAGACACAGTCTGCAGCAGCTCTTCCTTTTGACAAACCTGTGGTCCACTTTCTAGTGACACAGAATCATAGACTGGTTTGGGTTGGATGCACGTGAATTCTGGATCCAAACCAGGACCCAGCCAGCCTGTTCCTATTCAGTTGGTATTGTACCTTGCCACCAAAAACACCAGGTCCTGTTTTTGTCTTGTAGCAGCAGCTGGGCGACTTGCATTCTGCTCCCCTATACAGGCAGCTTCTTGTGTCAAGAAGGCTCTGTGCAATGCTAGTTTTGCATGTCTATGATGAAGTCATAAGGTCTAATCACTAGTTTGAAATGGAGATTTCCAGGGTGGAGTTTGTAGCCCTGACTGGAGCCTGTGCCCACCTCCTGGTTCAGACATCACTAATGGTACATGCAGGTCCCCAGCAATGGCCTCTGCACAGCTCCATTGCAGCATCCCCTGGCCCATAGGATCGAGGCTGCTCTGGGCTCCTCTAGCAGGGGGAAGGACTTAGATCAGAAGCAAAAGAGCACTTTTCCCTGCAGATACTGTTAGGTTATGGGGAAAAGCCTCTCCTTCCTCTCGCTGGTGTGGGGGCTTGTGTGGGATGCTGTAAACACCTTCCCTTGCTCAGCCAGGGGCCATGCTGGGAACGGGTTAAATAGGTTCTGCTGGAGCAAATGCCTCATGGTCAGGGAGAGGTGGGAGTGGCTCTCTAAAAAGAGGATCTGGGGTGTGGGTTGAGTCCTCCTGAGGGAGGAATGGAGGAACAGCTAAGCCTGGGAACGCCAGAGCCCAGACGAGCTGCCTTGGCCAAAGCTCTTGGTTTCTCTCTCAAAGCCACGCCTGGGAAGGGGGTGAAGGGAGCCCGGCCTGAAGCAGCAGGCTTTGGTTCAGGTCAGGTTGGTGGAAGCTCCTCTGGTCCTGTCTGGGATGGAGCAGGGATGCTGGCTGTGGTCAGTGCTGCACCGCGGGCAGGCCCAGGGAGGTGGGAATCACGGAGCTGTGACTCGAGGGGATGCATCCCTGCGGTGATGGGAGCGCAGGAATCCCTCCGACAGCTGGATGAAAACCCCACGACATTCCTTCTTGTGCGTTTGTTTTTGCAGGGCAACCTCGTGTTGCTTGAGAGAGCGCCTCAGAAGTGGCTGATTTTTGTCCTGCTCTGTTCATCTGCTGCCTTGCAGCTGGGCTGGTTGTGTTTTAGGAGTTGAATACAGCTTGTCCTTTCCAAGCGTGGCCCGGGAAAACCAGATGTTTCAGTTCCTGCCTCGCTGATGCTCCCACGTGCCACATTTCCAACAGCAGGACAGCAGTGCCGGCACCCAGGCTGTGCAAGGGCGATGCTCTCCGCTGTCTGTGTCATGGGTGAGCTATCAGAGCTGGCCACACCAACCTCAGCTTGTACATGGCTGCTCCGTGCAGCCCGGTGCCGGCACCCTGGTGTCTCGCTGGCAGCATTGGAATCTGCATGGGTTTAGCCTCATGAGCTGCTTCGGTGCTGTTGCTTAATGGCTTTCACATGCAGAGGCTGCTGTTTGGGACCCATCCGAGCCCTGCTCTGCAGGCAGTGCCAGGCAGGCCGTGGGGTGGGTGATAACAACAATACTGATGAGCCCCATCCTGCGCCTTGCGGTCCCTGCGCAGGGCCTGGGGCCATGTTTCCTCTCCTGAGGCTTAGAGAGCCGAGGGAATGCTTGGAAACCGCAGCTGGGCAGAGTGCAGCCTCTAAGAGAAGCGTTGCAGCCGCATTCCCCCCACTCAGCTCTGCTGTAGCTGCCACAGACACCTCTGAGATGAACGTCCTCAGCACACAGAGGAGATGGGCTCTGGGATGGTGTCTCGCTTTGTCACCCACAGACAGATCACAGGAGTGCCGTGAAGACCTTATGAAAGGGCAGGGAGCTGGCCCTCGGTGGACAGTTGGGTTTCACTCTTCTCCAGCTGAACAAGGTTGGAAAGCCTTCTGGCACGAGTGTGTTTTCCAAAGGAGGAATTTGGATATGGAAGGAGCGATCAATTGGTACCGTTAGTGTTTTGTGTTGCTCTGCCTCCTCTGGGGTCTCATAGCTTAGGCACAGTGCAGGCACAGCAAAGAGGCAGCTCCTACCCGAGACCTGAAGGTGGTCCAGGCAATCCTGCGTAAGCATAAGCTTGGAATACGGGCTCTTTCCTTTGAGGTGTGAGCAGAGCTGCAGCCATTGCGGCCTCATAAATGATTCCTGCAGGCCATGCAGTGACTCCTCAGTGATTTGTGTCACGAAACTGCCCTTGCACCTAAATATAGCACAATTAAACAGGAATCTTCTCCTATTTCCAAAAACCAACCAAAGGCCTCGTGTGAAATACGATGCAGGGTGATTCCCTGGGAGAAGAGTTTCCATTGGAAAGTATCTTGGCCCCTGACCAACCCTCTGTAAAGCAGTTGTAAAGGGCAGCTCATTATTGCTACCTGGGTGATTTCTGCAAGAGGACTGTTAATGTAAGCACTAAGTTGGTGAAGCCATTACTTGGGATCCCTTCATAGCTACTTGACTGCGTGGTAAGGAAAAGGTTCCCTGGGGTCCCCTGTCCTCAGGAGGTGACAGCAAGTAGAGAGCCAGTGAAACGACCAGCGGCGTTGGCCAGAGGTTCATAAGTAATGAATTAAATCTGTGCAGAGCAAAGGTTTCGATCAGAGTGTGGGAACGTTATTTTACTCCTACAGAGGGAAAACACGAAGTTGCTGGCTTCATAGACTAAACTCTGGCGAGATTTGCAGCCTCTGATTGCGTGGATCAGTGCAGTGGTTGTATCGCGAGTCTTAAACAATTCGGTGTAGGCAAAACTGAGGTGGGAAGACAAAAGCTAGAAGAGACCGAGGGTGAGACTGTGTTAGTCTTTCAGCTGCGTTAAAACTAACGTATGTGGTGGATTGTGTTCCTGCCAGCAGCAAGCAGTGGTTTCACTTAGGAAGAAGAAAGCTGCTGCCCTTTGTGCAGTAAAGCTCTTAGGGGGCATAGCACATCATAGGACAGCAGCATGGAAACAAAGCTTAAGCTGTTTGGGCGGTACTTGAGGCTGTGCTAGACTGACACAACACAATGTGATGGAAAGAGAAAACACACCCCAGTTTGTGCAGGGGGTGCCAGGAGCATCGCTGGGTCTTGAATGCAGGTTTCTGCCACACAAACCAGCTTCAGAAGCTCAAGAACCAGACCCTGCACTCTGAAGCCCTTCCCCTCACTGCTTTCCCTCCTGTCACTCATTGCATCCAGCAGTAAGCCATTTCTTGCAAGGCTTTCTGCCTTTCCTGTGCTTGCAGGATGGCAAGGTAGTAATGTCACTGGCATTGGGTAGTTGAGGAGATGAATGAGCTGCACAGATTGCAGCTGATGCAGCCATGAATTGAAGTTGTATGACCTCGGGTTTGCTTTGCTCTGAGTGTAGTAACCCATGTTATGCTGCCAGTCAGATGGAGCATCCCTCTGGCCTAATCTAGCATTTAAAGGGTTAATTACAGCTAGCCACCAGACCTCTAAAACAAGCCAGCAGAGCTCACTGCTGCATTCTGGCTTCCTGTGGATTAGCTGTGACACATCCAAGTCTGTAGCATGATCCCAGAGCTTCAGAGAGAAGCGGGAGAGGAGGCTACGTTTGGAAATGAATCTCCCAACACCCCTGCTCCCACAGGATGCAGAGCTTACCCTGGAGTAGATGCACTCTGGAGCTGCTTGGGAAAGGCGTTCCATAAGTCATAAGAGTCCTGGATCTTTTGAGGGCACACAGCCCTGCCCCGTCTCCTCTCCTCCTGCAGGTTGGTCAGGTCAACATGGAGTGCCTGTGCAGACTGCCCACAATTCCTGATCATTCCCATGGAGCAGGGAGGTGGCAGCGGAGCTGGGGTTGTATTTACTGGCTTGCTCTGCAGTTCCTGGAAGCTGCTAATGCTGCAGCAGCCATAGAGGCTGTGCACAATGTGCCTACCAAGGCCAGGATTTGCTTCCCGCTCTGTCCTTCTCCCTTCCGCAATCAGGGAATTGCAGCGCATACCTCGGTTTGGGAAGAGAGCCGAGCTACTGGGGGCAGTGTTGTCTAACAGCTGGAGCACAGGGGGGGAAGCAGGACTGGGGTTTGGTTTCAGTTCCTACCCTGGTTGTGGGGCTGGGCTGGCATTGATTGATCCGCACTCGGACTCCCCTGTGGGAGCAATGGGGCTGAAGCTTCCTCACCCCTGGGAGGATTGTAGGGGTTATTTATGGGAGTTAAACACTTGAGTGCTTGGATGCTGGAGAAGTGCCCTGGGTTTCTGATTCCTCCTTGCCTCGTGCTCTGCCATCCTCCTTAGAAGGCACCAGAACATTGTCCTGTAGCAGCTCTTGGGAAGCCTCAGCTTCCCTCTGAGCAAGGTAAATGGCAGGGCAGCAGAAGGTGCTCGTTTTGACAGGCTTCTTGGTGAGCTTGGTCCTGCTTTCCCACCCCCGCTTGTGCTTCAACCTCTTCTTGCTATGGAACGAAACGCACAACCTTGTGCTTCGCTGGCACTGTGTGGCGGGTACCGGGGCCAGCAGGAGCTCAGGGTGGCTTGGATCAGAACCTTGGGTTTTCTTTTAAACCATCAGAAAAAAGGAAAAGTTCTGTTTTCTGCCCAACTTCAGGTTTTGTTTCAAGGCTGAGCTGTCAGTTCCCAAACAGACACATCCCAGCCCCAAATGGGAAATCAGCGCCGATTCCAGCCCGGGGGGTAGCTCCTGGGATAAATGGGGCTGCTTCCTATGGGCTCCAGGAGCAGAAGGACCTGATGCTGTTCCTTAGCCGCTGGCAGCCTGTTGCTGTCACTGTGGCACTGCGGCTCCCACCGCGGTGCTTGGCAGCAGTGTGGTCTCACCGAGGAGCCCTTGGGAATGCAGGGTTATGCCTGGGTTTAGGCAAAGCCCAGTCCATCCATCCCCTTTCCTGGTGGGCTCAGAGCGGGAAAGGGCTGCCATGAACCATACGGTGTGCTGGGGTTGAGAGCTGGGCCTGCCGACACTGCGGGCTCAGGACCAGGCTGTCGGTAGCTCTTGGCTATAGCGTGCACTACAAGATCCCCGCCGTTCCTTGTTTGTTTAATGATGGCTGATGCGGGGCAGAGCAGACTGGCCCTTTCCTCCTCCTTAGGGTGCATGCCAGTGTTCCAATGGGGAGTTCCAGGGTGCCTTGGTCTTCTGCCTAATCAAACCCAGTGGAGGGCACAAGGAGCTGCGTCTCCGGCTGCTGCTGCTGCTGCTGCAGTCAGGCACAGAGCCTTCCAGAGGGAGGGATTCTGCCTTCTACAGCACAAAACACGTTTGCAGCAGTAGCATTTTTGTGTCTTTATTGAACCTAGAGCAAGAGAAAGCCCTCAGCAGGAGCTCGGGCTTCTTGTTGGGATGAGACACAGGCACGTGCCACGAATGGGTCCCAGTTCTCCCTCTGGCTTTAACTCAGCTTTGCACTTGTTTCCTTGAACTTCTCGGGCTCCTAATTCTTGGCAGCTCATGGGCTGTCTGGCAGTAACAAAGCCATTAATGCCCATCTGTGGGGAATGTGGGAGTTTGCAGCCACTGGCAATGTGGGTGGGAGCAGCACATGGGCAAGTGTGTCTGGTGTGACCATGAGAACAGTCCCACCAGATTTACCTTACCGGTTAATCTACAGGGTTAAAGACTTGGGTTGCTTTACTCTGTTTCTGCATGGGCCACAGGCAGATGAGAGTCTTGGTGCTGCATCATAAGGTCCTGGCTTCTGCAGAGGAGTGATTTAATCCTGCCCTTCCGGATGCACCGTGTTGTGCCGAGCAAGGACTGCTCTTCAGTACCACTTGGGCATCAGTACGTGGAGGCCATGAAATCCCCTGGCTCTCGTACTGCCAGGGCAGGTTTCTGGGTATTGGGATGCTGCATATCCACATATTTCAGGTCTGTGCATACAGTTCCAGCTGGTGTCTCCCTGCCCCAAGTGTGTGCCACGAGGCTCCTGGTGTCAAACAGTCTTAGCAGATACCTGCTGTGGTTGCACAAGTGGCTCAGCACCACTAATTGAGGAAACCCAGACAGCAAAAGAGCCATTGGCCACATGTTGCTCGCCAGGCCAGGGGCTTTGGTGCAGGCTTTGGTGGTGAATGGCTTTCAGCAGATGCCTCTGAAATTGTAAAGTCCTTCTGCTAGTGGGAGGACAATGAACTTGTAATGCTGGACCCAAAGACTTCATTCCTCCCAGCAGAGCTTCCAGCCTCTTGCCTACTGCAGGTCCTCGGGTGATGAAGAAGAATCCAGGGAGTCAGTTCCTGACATGTCAGCAGTGCTGGCATCTTCTCCTATGTCAAGGTGCCAGAAAGCCCAATTCAAAATGCAGAGATCGAGTTGTATCTCTGTGCCATGGTACCGTGGTGCGTGCGGGTTCCAAAGCTCTAGGAGTTGGTTTCTGTATGTGTCTTGCTATGAGCTCTGGGCAGGATTGGGACCTCGTAGTGCTGGGAACCATACGCAAGCACAGTGCATAACAGACCTTATCCTTAGGATCTTGCACTAAAAATAGGGCAAAAGAGAAAAGAAGTTTTCCTGGGTTTCAGCTGGGTAAGGCTGTGAGAGCTTCGCGCTCATAGGGAATAAGGGAGTTGTCTGAGGCCGTACAGGGAGTGTGTGTCTGAAGCCAGCCCTGAGCCCTCCCAGTCTTCAGAGGTGCAGCTGAGTGTGGTGGACCCGTGGGCTTGCACAGTCTGACGTGAGCTGGCAATCTCACTTATCCTGCAGTGCGAAATGCCTTGCAGGGGATGCATCTTGCTGCCACTGGGCTTAAGCATCTTCTAACTGGGAGAGCTGCATTCCTGTCTTGTCCTAGTCCCAGCAGCAGCCCAGCGTGGTGTGGATGTGGTTCATTTTGGAGCGGGGAGATCAACACTTAGTCACTGTAGCCTTTGGCTACCTGGTGAAGAGCTGTCCCTGTGCTAGCCCCTGCTCCTGGTGCGCTGGAGGTCCTGCCTCTGCAGGCCTGCATGGAGAGCTTTCCTCCATGGTGACCTCCAGGAAGCAGGATTCAGTCAGGTCAGTTGGTGTGACAAGAGGAACAACATTTCATCAGGAACTTGTGCCAGGGTTCGGGATTAATCATTACTGCACTTCATGGCTTTTAACTCCAAGCTAGAACCATCCACATCACCTGACAACTCTGCAAGCAAAACCTTTGGGGTATCAGATTTTGCTACCCGGAACTGGGCTTTCTGCAAGGCACGAGGGGATGGAGAGCAATGGTTAACAGCCAGGATGGAGTTAATCATTCACTGAATTCCTCAGCTACAAACTCTCCCCTCAGTATTTTCTTTGGTGCATTGCTGGAAAGGAAATGGGGGTATGTGAAGCAAAACCATACTTAACAAGTCACAGTAGCCCTGGTGTGTGTAGGATTCCTTGCCTTTTGCTGAGTGGTGAGGGTGTGGGAGATGTGCCAGCAGGACTTCCACCCTGCTTCTGAGGGTGCTGAGCATCACCTG
>JAVHNF010070910.1:11198-22687 GCA_034783455.1 Micropsitta finschii | reverse complement strand
AGATGCAAGACTCTACACTTGCCCTTGTTGAATTTCATCAAGTTTCTCCCCGCCCAACTCTCCAGCCTGTCCAGGTCAAACCCGCAAGCGTGTGAGCATCCAGCCTCTTGTGATCATTTCCTTTACCAACAAATCACACACCCGTGTTGTGCATCTTAAAAATGGGTGCCAGAACTCTGTGTGGTGCAGCAGATGGATCCTCAACACAAGCAGCTGCTATCAGATTTCCTTTTTCCATTAGCTCCTAAGAAAGCACATAACTTTTGCCTTGGGGAGATGGGAGGCAGGGTCTGTACACTTTGTCAGGCCCCTAGCGTGTTCAGAGTCCCCAGCCAGCACTTTTAACCCATCAGGCATTAAGCTCTTACAACTAGAAGCCACGCTCACAGATGCTGACTAAAGTTTTTCTGGCAGTAGAAGCTGAACTTAATTGCTTGAAAGCCTTTTAATTGTAACTTGCGGATTTGGAGCTGCAGAGAGTGCTACTCCCTGCCCTTCCCACCAGTGAAACCCAATTCTGTGACTATTAAAAGTTGAATTAAAAAGATATTTGGCTAATTTAATCCGAAGACCTTTTCCAGCCAGGGAAAATCCATTGCCTTTGTTTCTTAGCACTTCAGATGGTCAGGACTTAGTTTCTCCTTCTTACCTTCAGCTGCGATGACCTGACCGCAGATGAAGGAGTGTCCTGAGAGCATCTTAATGGGAATTATCCCATATCTTTTCTTCTCTTTATAATTAGTTGTTACAGAAAACGGAGCGGAAGAGATGTCCTTGTGCATGTGCAATCACAGAAATGGTGATAGGCATGCTTGGAGTCCTTGTCAAATCAACGTATTTCCATGGTTTTGACCTCAGTTAACTGCACATTATCAATCAAACTGAAATGCCAGGGGATTTTTTACTTTGAAGACAGAACAGAAAGCTTTTGTGTTTGGTTTGCTCTCAGTGGAATTGGCAGGGGGAGGGAGGGGAAACATTCTTTCCCCTTTATAGCTGAAAAAAACCTCCATTATTTGCACTGACCTTGCTCTGAATACAGCTTGCTTTGTTAGCTGATTGCTGCTTGGGCAGGTAAGTAAATTCTGACCCACCTTGATGGAGAGAATAGCTTTGGTTTGACACATCTGAGTGGCACTGGAGGGTTGGCCTGACAAGCACAGACCTCGTGTGCTGTATAAAGAATGGTGTCAGGGTGTCAGCCTGTGAGCTGCCTCATGCCCTGATGCATAGCTGATGGGTTGGTGCAGGGTGCCTGCTGAGGGAGGTGTAACTTGGAGCAGGTGGCACAAGTGCCCAGTTCAGGTTGGTTTAGGGGGGAGGGATATCAGTGTTTTGTATTCTGCAGACCTCTGGGTCGGTTTGTGTCAGTGTGGTGCAAATGGCCCTTGTTTTGGAGGTACTTCAGTGCCTACTGTCCTGCCCAGGGTTCCTCTTGCACAGAGAGAGCAAAGGGATTGTCTCTGTCCAGAAAGTTCAGTCATGCCATGCTTCCTCGCTTGACAAGTGCTTTTGCCTTGCCTTGACCTTTATTTCGGTGGGTGTCATGTGCTTGAGCAGACCATCTTGTGGGGCATCAGGTGATGGGAAGCATCACTGATTTTGTTGGCCGAGTGTTGGAGAAGAAGCTCTGGGACCGCGTTCATAGGGCACCCAGCCAAAGGGGACACAGGTCTCACTTAGAGTCTGGATGTTGCAGCCTCAGTTAAAAAGGAAAGGGTTAATATCTTGGTTACTTTTCCATATGCTTTCTATTATTTTTATTGGAGGAAGTGGGGCATCTTGAGTTTGAGGTTTTGTTTTCTGGTTTATTCTTTTGTTTGAAGCAATTTTGGTGTCCTGGTTTGTTCACTGGTGTGAGGCAGCAGCGTTCAGATCATGAACACCTATTGATGTAATTGTGTGTGTGACTTTTTGGATGAGATTCAAAGGAAAACAAACAATGGGAACATTTTTGTCTTATGTGGAAACACAAGTGGTTAATTTTGAACTTGAGATGTAGTGACTAGATGAAATCAGGTGTGACAGAGTAAGCAAAATTCATGTTTTCATGCTACTGCTTTGTCCTGGAAAGCTTGACTTTAAGGTACGCTTTTCTCTTGACATTTTTCAAGAGGTCATCTCATCTCCAACAATTAAATCATAGCTGTCAACGTGTTTAATGAATTTGCCATCAGAAGCCTTATTACGTTATGTGAAGGATAAGAAATGCTAAAGATAATAAGGATTACCTTTGCTAGCACAGACCTGAGTGGAGGAGACTTACAAACAGCAGCACCTATGTGAAGGACTCAAGTATTCCTCCAGCTCCCATCCATTGTCATAGCAAGCCCTTCGTTGTTCCTGATGATGAAGCGTGGGAGCATGGTAAAGGACAGAAAGGTGAGGGACAATGCACAGCAAATACCTGATTTCTCCTCCTCTGCATCCCTGGGTGAGACCTGCTGCTTCAGCTGCTGGTCCAGGAGGGGCAAGCGCAATCAGAGATCACGCAGTGAGGATGGTACTAAGCTTTCTGAGAGGGACCGTGCTGGCTGAGCTGGTGAAAGCTGCCTGCAGCCAGAACTAGAAGCAGGGTGGCCACAGGCACCCCATGACTCTAAGGCAGCCTGCTCTGCCCTGTTCATCAGGCTGTGCATGGTGCTTCCCAAACACTCATGGGGAGAAGGAACCTCAAATCACTTGTTATTTTCCCATCATAGAGAAAAACCTTGCAGAGAAGTTGAGCTGCTCTTGGGGTGTTGTAGGACAGGGACAAGCAGCTGGGGACTCAGCCTGTGATGCTCTGTAATGCTCAAACCAAATGCTTTTGGTTCACATGAAATACCCTAGACTAAGGTACTAAAACATTTGAGTGGTTTCCAGTGATCCTCACTGTCTTGGAGCATTCCTGTGATGCTTGCAGGTATCGCTGGAGGTTAAAACTCCTGAAGAGGCAAGAATCCCACTTATATTTTTTAAAGCAGTTGGGTTAAAATGTGACACCAAGTGGAGGTTTTTGGCATGAGTGTAGCTGGTCATAACACCAGAAAAAATATCCTGTCAGTGAGATCTACTGGAAAGTATTTGGATAGTAAATTTGTTGCATTAATACCGTTTGAGTAATGGATAGTGTTTGGAAACGAAACTTTCCAAACAAAAGGAATAATGTACTATATCTGGCAAGAGAGTTGAACAACAGGAATTCACATTTTCCATTTCCTAGCATGGAACAAACAAAGTAGGCTTAAAATTAGCGAATCTGTTAGTCATTACATTATGAATGGTATGGTCGAGTAATGCCATAGCTTGGGGAAAATGTTTGTTATAACTATATACAGTTCCATAAATAAAACAGACCTGTTGCCGGGCACAAGGATCCCACCTTAGCAAGATGGAGCATTCGGTATCTCACACCCAAGCATCTTCATTTGCGTGTGATAGAGGATTCGGGCTCAGATGACCGATAGGAGTCAGCAACGACTCCCTGGACTCTGCTGTTGTTGGGATGTACCTGCAAAAGGCTTTGAAAGCTGAGCATGATGCTGCCTGGTATTGGCTTGGCAGGAAGCTAACAGAGGTCAGATATATTGACAGTGCTGGTGATTCTAAACCATAGAGAAACAGAATCATAGAATAGCAGCTTGGAAGAGACCTCAAGGATCATCTGGTCCAACCCTTCTAGGCAAGCATGACCTAGATTAGACATCCCAGCACCCTGACCAGCTGAGTCTTAGAGGTGTCCAACACTGGGGAATCCATTACCTCCCTGGGGAGATAATTCCAATGGGTGATTGTTCTGACTGTGAAAAATTCTCCTGTTATGTCCAGTTGGAATCTCCCCAGGAGTAATGTGTGCCCATTACTCCTCATTTTTAATATGGGTCTCAGCATCCTGTTGGCCTTCTTTGCCACAGCTGCACACTGTTCATTCATATTGAGCTTATTGTCTATCAGGACCCCATGACAACTTTTTCAAAACCCATGAATTTTGCAGCGATTTGGGATTTCAATGGACAAACTGCTCTCCCATAGTAAGTCTGGGTCTTCCAAAGTGGTTTTGTCAGGATCTGAAACTTTACTTTTAGTTATCAGCTTTTCACTTATTGGCAACCTGTTTTCTGAGGACATCTGCTTTTCAATAATGAGAAGGCATAAGTTCAGTCAGGAATTTTTAAAAGCAAGGAGAATAGAGTAGTTTGTTAAAACATGTCAGTAATGAAGTCAAATCCTTCTACAAACATTGTAATTGAGGTCACTTCACCATTTGCTTCTGGTGGTGCTATCCCTGGACTGCAGTAGAGCATGGCTCATTACAAGCAACAACCAAAGTAGGAGCAACAGAGGTTGCTTTTCAGCTCTGACTGAGAACCAGCATGGGCTTCAGCCTTGCTTGTTGACCAAGAATGAATGGAAACTATGAGTTTAGCAGCAGTGCCTTATTTAAAGCAAGAGGAATGCGTGGCAGCCTGGTTTAACGAGGGACAGTTTCACTCCGTGTCTAGCCTGTTGTTCTGAGTGAGAAGGAATTAAAAAACTGGGAAGACTTGTTAGCCTAGGAGGAAAAGAAATGTCTAAAGTAACGAAAATATGTGGTGTGTGGAGAAAATGACCACGCGTGTGTATTTAGAGCCTGTGTGCATAAATGCGCATATACAAACCCAGGCGAAGAGGAGGAGTGCAGAGCGAAGGACCTGAGTGAGCAGCAGCCCTGGTGAACAAGCGCAGTGGGAAGCGCTCCTTACTCACTGACCCATGGCATCCATTCACTGCCAGCGGGCACTCTGGAAGTGCAAGGTCTCTTCCTGCGCACGTGTTTGACTTGGGTTTACCAGAATTTCTTACAGGTATGAAACTCTTGGGCTACACTTCGATATTACTCTCCCCATCACTGCCTTTGACTACTAACCACTTGAGCCGTTAGCTGGTAAGTTCTCCAGCTTTGCCTTTTTCAGTAGCTTTGGGCTCATGTCTCCAGATGACTGACAATAAAAGTTTGACTGGAGTGGTGACAGCCCATCCACCACAATTAACATCCAGCGTGTGTCTGGGGTTTGCTTATAGCAATGTCATTAGGTGGAGCTACAGCCTCTGGCACTCTGTCTCTGTCGTTCATTAAACCCACTGAAGACAGATGGTAACTTCTAAATCAATCAATTATCACCACCACTGCCTCTAAACACATCACACCTAAACTCCGTGAGAGGTTTTCTAGGTAAGTGAGACACGAGGTCTCTGCTGAGAGGAAGTTACAATTAACGCATGATCCTGATAGAGGCAAAGAAGAGGAGAACTCACCTGGAAGAATGGAGCAGCCCAGCAGTAGACCCTGTGTGTTAAGCTTTGTTTCAAGGCTCTCCTCCTCACCTCCATGGTGCAGGCCCTGCTCTGAGGTAAGGATTTAAATGCTGATTAACTAAATTTGCATAACCTCAGCCCACGGCAAGTCTGGTTAAGCCTCATGTGTGCAGGCAGGCTGTTTTCCCCAGGCCAGCACAGTGAGCTCCTAACCCCCATGCATCACAGTCTGCAGGAGACTTGGGACACTAACTCCAGGTAGGTATTAAACAAGATCTGATTTTATTTGAAAGGGAGGAGAATTAGCGATGTTTGGTAAAAGTGGGGTTTCTTGTCCACCAGTTGAGCAGACACTTGCTGCTCAAGCCTCTGCAGTGTGTTTCTCCTCCAGACCAGAGAACAAACTGGGCAGCAGCCATATTATCACAGCAGCAGATGGTCCTCAGGTGTGGCAGGGACAGACACGGTGCGAGATGCTCTGTGGGATGGATCTGAACTCAGCAGCAGCTGCAACAGTAGTAGAAAACTGTGGTCACAGTCTTCTCACTTCCAGCCCATGCGGAGTCCAGAGGTACTGTGTGTGATTCAGAATGAGAGGGCTCAGTGCCACGGCAAAGCAGAAATTTCCATATGGAGTTATGCTTATTCGGTGCTACCTCTGGTTTTGTCTGTGCGTATTTTTAGTCAGGAAAATGCCTCAACTGTTTTAATGTTCCTAATTCACGTAAGTCACTATTGTCTGTAATTTCAGCAAGACACGGGGAATTGTCTAACAACTAGTGCTGTGCAAGGGGTGCCTGTGGCTGCAGCTGCTGCTATGGAGAGACTGTGGCAAAGGCTGCCTACCTTGGCACTGGTTTCACACCAGTTTTCTCTAAACAGATACTCTGGCCACTTAAGATATTGGGTTAAGTGGAAGCTATGGCTGTTTGCATGTAGAAGCCGGTCAACGTTTCCTGGAATAAATGCAACACAGCTTCTACCTTTGCTTCCAGGTGTTTCAGATGCTGAGTGCCCTATGTGATATTCACATCCTCTGAGTCAGCCCTTTTGCTTTTTCTCCTGTGAAACGTGTGTGTTAAAGCAAAGAGGAACCTCACAGAGAAACCCTGGCTCCAGGTGGAGTAAAACCACTCTTAGGCTGGCTTTTCTGTACCTTCTGTTCCTTAGCTGCAGGATTCAATTTCCTTCTGCTTGGTTGTGATCAGAGAAGAAAGATAACCTATGTGTACTAATCTCATGTACTAACCAAGGGATGATCTTGCCCTTCAGCCTATAAAGCTACAAAGAAGTCGTTACATATCCTGAGCAGCTATCTAATATTCAGGGCCCTGTGGGATCACTTCTGTTGAAGTGATGTGGCTCATGCTTGCCTTTCATGTCTGGTTTAGTTTACAGATGCAGAAAGCCTTTCCTCCTTGACCCACAGAAGGACTGAGCAGCAGGCAGTTTGCTCACCACTTCCAGATTGCAGGGACAAGGAACCCAGAGTGTGAGAGGTACTGATGGGCCATGGAGTGCCAGGATGGCCAGAGGCCATGGCTGTGCCCAGCACTCACCCAAGACAGAGGAGAGCAAGACAGACGCTGGAGAGCAGGGGCTATGCATTTCTGTTGTGTAGACCCTTGTTGGGATGACAGCAGCCAGGTTTTGATGCTGTGGTTGGGTAATGAAGAAACCTGCTTCAGTGCCTCGTCCTTACTGGACTGATCTTCCTCCTCTGTTGTGGCAGGAAAAGGTACTTTGGGACCAACTGCAAAAGCTCTGACTTGTGCCCTCAAGATGATACATGAATTCTGACTTTCATTAGACTGAACTGGGAGAAAATTTACCCATGTCAACATGTCTAAATCCATGCAAAACCAGGGTAAGGACAGTGTAAATCCATTCCAGTGCTCCAGTGAGAGCTGCATGGGCATGGCTGCATGGGCATAGCTGCATGTCCAGAGAAAGCATGTCCTGTGTCCTGGGGGCAGTCCTGGCCTTCTTGCTGTGCTGTGGGTCAAAGGATCTCAGAGGTTTCTGAAGGGTGGCAATTTGCTCATTCTGCTCATATCTGGTGTTTGCTCAAGGAGAAAAACAGCACAGCAGGAAAATGCACGTGGCTGCTGCTAGAGAGAAGCTTGTCTGTGCCTTGCACTGTAAAGCACACAACTGCTTACGAAAAGAGAAGAAATACCAGGACTAGTGCTGCCTCTGAAAAACTTCCTTGGTAATGCAGGCAAGGTTGGACCTTACGTGATGCGCAAGCACAGGAAGCTGTGGGTTGCATGGGTCACAGAGTGAGCACATGGGTTTCATCGTTTTAGCTAAATTCATAGAAATGTATTTTTCTCTTTCTCTTTTCAGGACACAAGGCTTCCCTTCCCCCACGAGCTGTGTCTCCTTCTAAACGGGTGCATTTTTGACAGCGTCCTTCCTGGTGCATGGAGGACCCTTCTCTTCCAACATTACCTAGCAATTTAGTGCGAATGCCTGGAAGAATAGAGAGAACGTTTGGACAGCTCTCTCTTTCTGCACCATTAGAGGATCTTTGAGCTGCTCGTCTTCTGGCAATGCTGCCAGCAAAGTAAGTTTCTGAGCATAAAACATCGCTAATTCTTGTGTATTGGGAGAGTTGCTAGTAAAAATGTGGATATGAAATGCTCTCTGAGGTTGTTCTATTTGGTGGAGGAAAAGCCAGAGGTTCAGTATTATTTTTGCTTAATCAACATACTGCCAAAGGAGAACAATACAAACTTGTTAGTGATTTTCCAGTACTCTAGATATTGGGAGGATGAATAAATCTCCAACAATGTGGTGATGCTGTGGTGGCTTCCGAAAGCCCTTCCTTCCTGATGCCACAGCTCTTCATGGGTCACCGTCAGTATGAACCCTCTGCCGCCCATGCAGGTTTTGGGGCATTGGAATTTTTTTGGGGAAGGCTATCATTTAAGGGCTGTGGGCTCTTCACAAGACTGGGGCTCTTGTTTGATTAGATGTGCTTTGCGAGTACAACCTTTCAGTCTGATTGAGTCTGGATTGTGGTTTGTCAGGCCCACATTTCTCTTCCCTCCTCCAAAATGAGGTATGGGGAGCTGGGCACTGCATAGGGATGAAGTAGTGAAGGGGTGCATTGTCTGGGAACCCCTTTCTCAAACAGAGGTGCTGCCGTGCTGTGAAGAAAGGGGCCACAAACCACTGACTGCTCTCCTGCAGCACAGATGTACTGTATCCTTTTGCGTGCTGAGCTTCAGATATGATGGGCATTGCTCAATATCTGACCATCTCTGGCTTACTGCTGCAGCAGCAGCACAGTCTGCACAGTGAATTGCAGATAGAAACTTGTATCTAAGCAGGGAGTAGTTTTTGGTGGGTTAGGATTGGGTTTCGGAGGTTTTCTTTTGCTATCTTGTTCCTTATGTGGTTGGGTGGAAAAAGTGACAATGAAACCTGCTCAGTCATATGCTCTCATTCCATACTTGGTACATCCTGAAACCCACACCTCTGTGTGTGCTCTGTCTGGAAAAATGCCATCTGGATTTCTTAATGGAATCTGACACAGATTTCAGCTTCTTTGTACTGCAAAGGAGGAGAAAGTTTCCAGTATTTTCCATTCACCAGTAAGTGTTAGCATGACCCCAGCATCCAAGTATGGAGGGCTCTGCGGTTCTTTTCCACTGCACTGTTCTTGTAGCTCTTTTCTCATAGTGTTTTATTTTTATGAGCATATAGCTTTTGTAATTCCACTTGAGTTAAGTGAGATGTTCAGACAGTGTGCTTCAAAATGCGTCTGAGGTGCTATTTTAGCTGTACTTTGCTCAAGATAATCCTTTATTTTAAAAGGTGCATGTAACCCCACCTTTGCATAAACCTTGGTACCAGACAATCACATAATCCTCCTTAGACAACCTGGGCAAAAAGCGTGCAGAGGCTTTTGAGCTGATGGCTCCTTCTGGCTGTGCACAAGCGGTGCACACCTCCACAACACTCATCCTCTAGCAGTGGAGGAGAATGAGGCCTTCTAGTGCATCCAGCCAAAATGGTGATCCAAGAGAGTGCTGCCTGGCTCCTATGGAGCCCTGGAGCTGCCCCACCTTGCTCAGTGTCTTCCCAGGGAGGTCTGCTGCACAGAGCACTGGAGTGGGTCAGGAGATGCACTCCTAGGGGGAATATGTCTGAACTTGGGACCCAGAGTCTCACCTTCCTCCCTCTGCCTAAATCCTGGAAGTTTGTGTCCAGGCCAGTGGTACTGTGGGAGCTGACAACCGCGGCTTGCTCACAGGAGATGTAGTCTGGAGTGGATGTGAATGTGTAGCTAATGTTGTTGCCTTCCCACAACACCTGGTGAACAGTCAGAAGAATAAACTGCAGCATCAGTCACCACTAAACCGAATTTCCCCAGTCTGGTCATTAACGCAGTGAGTGCTTGCTGATGGGGGATGACTCATCTGAATCATCACCATTATAAAAATATAACACTCCAGCCTTTTGTGCCTCTGCCGGCATCTATGAATTACTCTTCAGTGACAGAATTGCATTTAACCTTGTTATGGGGGTCGGAAGCATCTCTATGCACTGTCTCTCCCAAATGCAGCAGGTGTCAGTGCGGTTATAATTTAGCATTGTGGAGGTTTTTCACTCTAAATTGTATTTCGAAGATGGGCTGCAAATTGCAGGCCAGTTTCCCCAGCTGGTGCAAACCCACACAGCTCTGTTGATCCTGCTGCAGCCTCGCAGACTCGTGCCAGCTGCATCTCTGACCTGTGGCATCGCTCCTGCTGCTGCAGCCAAGTGAACCTTTATTTTGTGGCGGTGTAGCAGCAGAGGTTGTGCACACACAGGGGAGCAGGCGGTCCACACCCTGGCTTTTAAGAACCTGATGTGCTTGCATTAGTGCTGGGATATCAGCAAATGAATTACTGTCACCCTCCCAGCCAGGCTTGCTAAGCACGATGTGCATTCCAATCTCTTTCATTTTTGGCTATGCGACTCAAACCTCATCTGCTGAAAGCCAGTGCTGTGGTTTTCCTGAAAGTCCTTTGTAAGATGACTTGGATAACCCCCAATCCAAAGTCACTTCTTTAGCATTTGGGCTGAATTGGAGGTCACATCCTCAAGGGGCCAGCTGAGACTTTCAGCAGTAGAGCCATTTGGCAGGGAGACATTCTCAGGATGGGAGACAACACCATTTGCCATCACTGGAGATGTTTGAAGGCCTGGTCATCCTCCTGTCCCCTCTGCTCCTCCATAAGGAAGCAGAGGCGAGCAGGCAGATGCGGCCATGAGCTGAGCTGAGCTCAGGTCACTGTGGGACCAGAGGAGACCAAGGGCACTTGGTGAGATTTTCTCCCTCCCCTGGGCTGCCCTGAGCAGCCTTTTCACTTCTTGCGTGGGAGCCCAGCAGAACTCTGCAAGTAAGGGCTGCGGTATCATTCATGTGATTTCCCCTCATTTTGAGAGACTAACATGATATGTATGGGAAAGAGCCAGCGATAGTGATCGGGGCAGAAACATGTTAGACTTTATCTGTTTATGTTTAAGAGCCACAGCAGTAAGCTTTCTAAGAAAGAGCACGATTCATTGAAACTGTATTCTTTACTCCCCATACCTACTTCCACAAAGTATTTCTTTTCCACAAAATAGTAAAACCAATTCAAAACCAGAAGACCTCCATAGAAATATGGTATCAAGAGATCTGCAAACCCCTGTGCTTGCAAAATGTCCCTTATCACCTTCCAGAGAAAACCTGTATTTGCTTTCTGAGGGATCCCATCACTCTGCATGTCATCATTGCACTGAAGAAAATGAAACCTGCGGCTACTGACAGATCCGGGAGGGCAAAGAAACTTCTTGGTTGTGTAGCACTGAACCTAGCCTTTGTGTACGGTCATTGCTGTAGGAAAACAATCATCTCCCTGTCAGACGCTCTCTCGGGTCCCACCAAAGTCAAATAGAAGTTGCACAGGTGCCTCTAAAATACATGGGTCTGCTCTTGCTTAATGAAGACATAATTCTCCTCTGGGCTGCAATGGAGCCATGCTGGTGTGATGGCTGGGAAGGTGAGATCCCACACAGGCCCTGAGAGCTCCCCAAAACAATCCTTGCTTTGGTTTGCCCAGCCCTATGCAGCAGCTGCATCAACTGGAGGAGTTTTTGCCACAGGGTATCCCACGGCTCAGTGGTGCTCAGTGGCTGTGGGGTGAGGGAAAGCAGGGATCAGTCACTGTATT
>JAVHNF010070904.1:0-11449 GCA_034783455.1 Micropsitta finschii | reverse complement strand
GAAGTACTTGTTAAAATTTCTCACCCTTACAAAATTCATGGGAGAATTTTTTGAGACACATTTTGAGAGACTTTGGAGACATTTCTAGTAATTTTTACACAATTCTGAAAGTTTCCTTAAAATCTGAAACAACTCTTATTATGGACTTATTTTGTGAATTCCAAAACAAATTTAGCTATTACTTGGAGAGGGATTGTTTTGGATAAAAATACAGGTCCTGGTGTGACTGTCCTTAAGCAGAAATCCAGATAAATATGAGCGACATTTTGATGCAATATTTTTGTTGTCTTCCAGCCTCAGGATTTTGTAATTCTTTGACAGGAAGAGAAAATAAGCAACTATTACAAGACAAGCTGTGGAATAGCCACAGCCTTTTTTGCACAGGCAAATATTAACTAAGAAGGAACTAAAAGTTTGTTTAGTTCTGGGTTGGAGGCTTAAAACAATGCTGGGAAAATAGCTGGGAAAAACACGACAGCTAATTACTATTCCTGTTTGGCTGAATAATGGAGTAGTTTGAAAACGTTACTAGGTAGCAACTAGAAAAAAAAATAAAAAGGCGACAGGATGACTTCCATTGGTCTTTGAGGGTTGTCCAGCTGTTAGAGACACCTATGGCTGGATGGGGAAGATGTGATAAAATTTATTCTTGTTTGCTTGGTCAGCCTCCATTCCTCTCGTTCTTTCCCCATCCCTGCATCTATGTGACTCCTCCCACTTCGAAATTCTGATGAAGCATATATTTGATCAGAGATTTTCACCTACTGCTTACAAAATATAAAAAGTCCCAGAGGCTGCCAGGTGGTATATTCGGTTATCATAACCTTCAGGAGCAGGGAAAAAATAAATATGAGAGAGAAGAGCAAGTGAGTTTAGGAAATAGCAGCAGGAATTTTTAGTACTGGTAAAAAATGGTTGGAGATCAAACATCCTGTCATATTATCAGTGCGTGTAAATAACCCACATCTGAATCAACTTTTTTAAACAGCTGCAAACAGAAACCCCAGAAGACACACATGGCCTTCCTTGGCCCACATGCAGATATGGCAGGAACCTAAGACATGTGTATACCAGTGGCCCCAGCAGAGAGATGTGTGAGGATCACCCACTGTGGTTATCAGCAAATGGCCAAGGCCACTCTCATACAAGAACACTGACTCCTTCCAGTTCCTACTAGATAAGAGAAAGGCCCAGCAGCTCTTCCTTGATTTGTTGCTGCCACAAGACCATCGGAAATATGATTTTGCCTACTTTTAGAAGCAGAGGTTTATTTTCTTTTTATTTTTACATACGGTTGTCCTTGTTATAACATGAGTCACAGGCTGGCAAGGATTTTTGTAGCCACAGATGGCTATGAAGCAAGTGGACTGATATGTCAGTTACTTAGCAAAAAACCATACTCTAACTAGACTAACAGTCTTGAACAGTGAACTAGAATAAACTCAGCAGCTCAGTGCATGGAGGCACTGACAATGTCTTCTCTAAGCTTTCCTTAAACTTTACAAAATCCACAAAATTCAAAGCTGTTCAACAATTTATTCATTAATGTCTTGTATCCATATACAGAATTATACTGAAAAAAAAAAAAATAATAGACTTGTGGTTGTTATAATACCACTAAAAGTAGGATATGTTTTGGGATAAGGTTGCTGAAAAAAATCTTATAACAAATTGGCAGATGTGCCTTACCGTAAAGGAAGACTGAAACATGTTCAGTTTTATGCTGAAATAATTCCTATTCCAAGGTTAATTAGCTTTTCTGCAGCTTGATGGACTGATTGTGTGGTGGCCTGTCCTTGAGTCACAGGAAGGACTCATTCAGTTTCAGCAGGTTATATCCTCCTCACCTGATGGGTGACCAGATTGCTCAGAGGCACTTAGTGTTAATGTTCTGCAAAAAGCATATTCATGCATCCAGGAGAAATCTCATGAATCATTAAACCCCATTCATTAAGCTCATATATCACTGCATTTAGCACCTTGTTCTCTCTTGGGGAAGGGCTGAGGGATGAGTGAGGTTTGGAGCTTGCCCAGGCTTTCCAAGGAGCAGAGCATCGCTCTGTGGGACTGTCCTTACAGCACTGGATTACATTAATCTGCTAAAAATCATCAGCCCACAGCAGTGAGGAGGGGGAATGTTGGTGGTGATGAAAACACTGAAGGAGGCAAAGTTGGCATTAGGGATGCTCTTGAGTACTGTTTTCTCCTTCTTCTGGGAGACAAAGGCCAGGTTTAAAATTATTTTTATTTTTCCTAAGCAATCTGTGTTTACTCAGAAGCCTAAAGGCCATCACTTGGGTATTACTTATAGATTCATAAGACAAAGTTCTGTGTTTTACAAGAGATTTCTGCAAGACTGTTCTGCCACAGAAGAAACTAGGAAAATATTAGCAAAAGCTGTTTTCCACTGTGATAATTTGCCATTATAAAACTGTGATTCAGTTGCACCCGTTAAGATGCTAAGTGCATCTTATAACATCATGGTCAATTATAAAAGAGACATTTCAATGGAGCTGAATTTTTTTAATCTGACATTTATTACATTACACAACATAGGAGAAAAGTTGGCTTTCATCACACTGTAGAACATAAATGTTAAAATTTTACATTGGAGTGAAATGTTAGAACTGTACCACAGTGAGCTGTTTACAAGTGGTTCAGCTACAGGACTCCAACAGCCCATTCTGGGCCACAGCTGCAGCATCC
This sequence comes from Micropsitta finschii, assembly GCA_034783455.1. NCBI lineage: Eukaryota > Metazoa > Chordata > Aves > Psittaciformes > Psittacidae > Micropsitta > Micropsitta finschii. The sequence continues at coordinate 8,743 of JAVHNF010070904.1, read as the reverse complement.
AGAGGATCTGGATCAGGGCAGGGGGTGACATAGATGCAGCAGCTTATCAGGGGAGCTAGAAAGAGCAAAAAAAAAATATGGAGAATGGCTGCTTCCAGGGTGGCTGCAGGGCCAGTGTTCCAGCCAGATGCTTTTCCTTTTGTTCGGCATTTTCCATACTGAAAGCAAGTTGCAAAACATTAAAACTGTTGGTGAACCAGAATTTTTTTGTTTTGTTTTGTCGTGTTTTGGTTTGTTTGGGTTTTTTTCCCATGACCACATCTGGAGCCGGTCAGCCACAGGGCAAGCTGCCTGGCGCTCCATCACACCACCCTGCATGCTGCTGCTGGATCTACTGGTCTTCTGGCTATCTGAGCTCACAGCTGTGTTACAGGGCTTTGTGCAACTATATCAGAAAAAGGCAAAACTTCCCTGGCTCTTGTGCTGCTCTGGAGAAGAGGGTCTCAGCAGACTCTAACTGCCCACCTGCTTTCACACAGGACATCTAAACAGACAGTGGCAGCAGGAAGATGAGCCTGCTGGGTTGACCAGGGAATAGAGCTGAATTTTAAGCTATTCTGTGGAATGAAGAAAAATTAGCTGTGACCTTTTGCTATTTCTATTGCTCACATTTGATATTATGACCCATGGTTTCCACTATCTCGTTTACTGCTTGATGCAACCATTGAACATTAGCGACTTAATGAAGCCTACTAATTACAGGCACCTCAGCCTACTAATTACAGGCATCTCACTAATCTAGGCATTTCCATATCCTCTTTCTGAAATGCCATGGAAGAGTGACAAGGAAAAGAGAGCACAGATGCTCCTTCTGGGGAATGAAGAACATACAACACTGGTGAACAGCTTCCTCACATCACTGCTGAAGCCCATGGACATACAGTCCTCACGCAAAACATGCTGTTGGCACACCATCACTGCTAGGGTCACCACCCACTTGCTGGCAAACAGACACAGAGTTGCTTGGCATAGAACATCAGCCTAAAGAAGAAATGGTTCAGGCTCGAAAAGAAAATAAAAATAAAAAAAGAAAAGGAAGCAACCAAGAGACACGGTGAGGATTTCAGATGCAAAATAATTATCTCATTTATTTTCTAGCAAGCCCTTCCTTGTCCCACACTGCCTGAAAAATTAGAAAGACACAAAGGCATGCAAAATAACAGAAAAAGGTCTGTGGTCCAGTGGGTTATTGAAACTTGCTCTAAACCTGTTTGAAAGAAATTTCTCCACCCAAAAAGGAATGGTGGGAAGGAGAGAGGGAGGAGGGAGTGGCGGGGTATGTGGCTTTAAACAAGATGCTAAAGGAGACTTGAAGCTGAGGGAGGAATAGCAAACGACAGTTAATCAGCATTATTAAATTTTGAAACTTCTGCAAGGTCAAAAAAGCACTGATTCAAAAGCTGAAGAAGTTACTGGAGTCTAAACTGCTTAACTGGTTTTTCAGCAGCTTTATTAGGTGAAGGGGAAAATGCTAAGCACTGTGCAGGCTGTCAGGCTGTTGGTTCCTCCCAGCCTTAATCGTCAGCTGTGAATGCTGCAACAGGATGGCAAAACCAAACTTTGGAGACTGCCCATGGCATGAGTCCCACTTCAGCACCAACAAGGCTTTTTGCCCACTGAGTCAGTCCTCATTTCCGCCTCTTGTCCAACCACATTTGCTCATCCTGCCCTGAGATCCACAGGTAAGCAAGATCACAGCTCCTCTGCAGCCATCACCCTGGCCATCCTGGCACCCTGGCAAGAGCCCTGGGGCTATGGACAAACAGACAGACTTTCACATCTGCATTCACCAGCATGCAGATATCATCATTTCAGCTGTTTAGGCTGTGTCTATTTCCACTGACAGCTAGCAAGGCTTAGTTAGTGTCATAAGCAATGTTTGACCATAATACAAAAATGTCCTGTAGCAAATCCCTGGTGTTTAGCAAAACAGGGCCAGGAGGAAGGATTTGTATTAAATTCACAGCTGTAAAGTATCAGTGTTTCTACTTCCCAATTACGCTAGCAAAACACTTGCCTGAATTTCTTTGAGTATCATCACATGAATTCCATTTCATATTTTCCAGAACACACCCTAAACAATGTGTTGGCAACAAAATGTCTATAGCGTGTTCAACACAAGCTGGATGTGGAATGTGCCTCCTACATTAACTTCCTCATTGTAAGCACTTAATGATCTGCTTTACAGAAGAAGCAAGTTTCCATATCCTGTGAAGATCATGTGCTGGCCTCAGCCATCTATCTCTGAGATCCCATTCAGAAAGTTGGGTGAGGAAGCTAAATTAGAAAATGGAAAGAAAGAAATTGTATAACTTTGCCTATGTAGCTTTTTCTATAATGGCAGAAGTTACAGTTTCACACCTGAGTAAGAGCAGAGCTGCTTATTTTTCCCTGCTCACTTTTCACTTGCCTAAAAAAATATATCTTGCTGAGAATTAGATGGAAACACAAAGGCCAAAACCATCCCAAAGCACTCAGGTTTCTGCTTCTAGCTTGGCCACAGGTTTCAAGGAGGACATCCTGGAAAAACATTGGTCTGATTAAAGGCAAAATACGTTTTAAATATAAAGTTGGGTCAATGTTAAATTCTCTATGCTTTTTCTGGCAAGTCTCTGGAAGACACCACAAACAGGGCAGGTGACTCCAGGAGCAGAGCCACGGAGAAGCCCAGAGTTCTGTCAGGATGGTCACGCCCTGCGGACATCAGTCTTTGCAGACTCCAGTCCTTGCACCAGCATATACCTGCTGGCCCTGTCACTGGTTTCCCTTTCAGTGGTCTGTTTGCTTCCACCCATTCCTCAGGCCTGGCTGTACTTGTGGCATCCCTGGGGTCCAGGTCACTCTTCCCATACTGGGGTCTGCCCTAGCTCATGGCTGCCTGCTTTGGGTCTTCTCTTCCCATACATATCCTCAGAAAACCTGAAGAGAACAGAAATCTTTTGGCTTGGCCTTTGGTCCCTAATTTCTGCTTGAATCAAATTTGCATGGCTTGGCACTCCAGGGTTAAATGGTCACACAGGAAATTCCTATTTCTATTGTATTGAATATTGTACTTTTTGGTTACTCTAAAGGTTAACAAGGCACGCTGGCAACTTCATTGCTGCACTGCGGGTTCTTTGCATGCAAAACAGTCTGATGTTTTCGTTGTCATGGGGAATTCCTTGCCTGTGAACTATGACAGTCTTTACTTTTACCTAGCGTGAGAAGGGCCAGTATATATAACTTAATTGGCTGAGTCACATCAGTACATAAATCTAGGCAGTATGTGAAGTGCAAAAGCAGTAAGAGTGATGGGTGAATTTACAGCTTCAGGAAACATCTACATGCCTTTGCTTTGAGTGAGATCAGAGCAAACATGTGTTATGTAAATGCATGGGGTTGCACAACTTGCTCCCCAGTGCTACTGATCACACATCCGTTCATGTGTCTAGAGTGGCTGAACAGCTCTTCTCAAAACTGAGCTTATTGGTGCTGTAAAAGCAGAGATCTGTGGGTGATCTGAACTGTGTTAGAGAGGACACCACAAACCATTACACTGACTTCTCAAGGTTCAACCCACTGACAAAATATTCCAGGTCAAACCGAAAAGCATGTTTTTTGCAGCCCTGTTTCCCTGTCAAAATGAATTTTCTTCTCACTGATGTGAATACTCCTCAGGTCAGTGCTCTCATGCTTTCTGGGTCAATAGGATTTTATTCTGAGTATTCACTTCTGCTGTTAAAGGAAACAGGCAAGTAGAGATTTCAGATGTCTATCCAGCAGGACTGCTCAAAGGTCTTACAGACAAGAAATGCAATCTCAGGGCCAGGTTTGGTGCCAGGTTTCCCTGGAGTGGGACAGACACATTGTGCACATCTGCTTTTCAGGAGCAGAGCTGATCTGCAAAGCTGTGCTTTTTGCAGTCACTTCGGGATAGCATGATGGCACTTCCATTTCCTGCAGGCATCACCTAAAATAATTTCTAACATCTGAAATAATTCATTCTCTAACCCCACCTTTTGCTGCCTTCTAGGTATAATACATTCAGTTGCAGGAATAAACAAGATGAACCAGGGATTGAAGGAAGGGAAAATAAGAAACAAAGGACTAACTTTTTTGATTCTGTAAGAGGTATGCCTGCCCTGACAGACAGACACTGCTCCAAAACAATATAGCCCATACCAGCACCTACAGCACTGCAAGGTCCCAGCAGTGTTGGCTCAAGAGTTTGGTGCATACTGGGACACTTGTTACTCTGTCCACAGATGCTTTAGACAGCAAGATATTGATGCCTCTAATACTTTACTCTTAGATCTATTGGTCACAGAATCATAGACTGGTTTGGGTTGGAATGGACCTTAAAGCTCACCCAGTTCCAACCCTCTGCACAGGCAGGGACACCTTCCACTAGACCAGATTTCTCCAAGCCCCACCCAACCTAGCCTTGAACACTGCTACGGGTGGGGCATCCACAGCTTCTGTGGGCAACCTGTGCCAGCACCTCACTGCCCTCATAGAAAAGAATTGCTTCCTAACATCTAATCTAAATCTCCCTTCTGTCAGCATAAAGCCATTCCCCCTTGTCCTGTCACTACATTCCTTTGTAAAAAGCCTCCCTGCAGAATTCTTGTGGGTAATACTGAAACCTACTGAAAGCTTTGGATCTTATAGCATATATTCGGAAAATATGGTTTGATTAAAGTAAATTGATGCTGGTTTACAACATATTACATTTTAAAATACACATTTTTCTGTACATTGGCAACCCTTAACCTGGAGGGGAAAAAAATCAGGACAAGATCCAAGAGACTGTCAATCCTGACTTGTAGCCATATTCACTGTACAGTAATGGGAGAAGACTATTTACATATTATTTATCAGAATGATGCCTTTGCATCTTGAAGTACCTGCAAATCACAGACTGCCGCTATTTTTCAGCAAAGAGAAGCAACAGGCCAGCAGCTATTTGATCCAAGTGGTTCTAGAGGCACTTCCCTTATTGATCTGCTTTTTAATCTGGGCAGCAAAGACCCAATATCCATACTGTAATTTGCTGTAGTCACTCTTAACAAAACAGCACAAAATACTGGCAGAGTATTGATAACAAAATATGTCAGTTGGAATAAAAACAGATGGATGTGCTGTCCCCACACACTGAACTGCTCAAAAAAGTTGTAGTTTTAACATCTAAAATCAAAGTAACATACAAAACCTTGAATTTCCTGCTTGTGAGCTGTCCTACCAGGTTCCACACACCATCAAGTTGTTCTAGATCTCTTCACAATAAAAGTGAAAATACCATGCAAATGATTAAACTGTCTGAAAGCAGCAAGTGACAAATATAGTTGTTTTATTTTTTATTGTCTGATAACGCTGTGATAACATAAACTATATAAAGCATGATGAAGCACTTCCATAAGAGTAGGTACATATTATAAAATAAAAAATATAATAACAAAAGGAAAATGAAAACATAAAAAAGAAAATATTACAACAAAATAACAGTACCAGTTTCTTCCTATATTCCAAAATTTACTGAAAATGTTTAAATTATGCAGCACTAAGTTACTTTTATTTTCTCTCTTGATTTTATACGTATACTAACTGAAACAGAAATAAAACCTACTGATCAATACAGAAAATGTTATTAATCATGAAACACTGCATGTAGATTTAAGGAGGGATGATGCAGTGGCTGTTAAACACATTATAATCCCTTCCCACACGCTTACATCTTTTAGAAATTAAAAATAGCTCAATAATTCACGATAAAAGGACCAGCCACTCAATTAGCTGATAAATCAGCAGTTATTGTAAAAGTTGTCAGAAAACTAGCAACCAGAAGATCAGCTATGCTTCAAACAGACTTTGCACAAAGTGATGGCATTCCCTGATACCATGATCTTTGCAGTTGCTAGGATCCTGACAGCCCTATCAGCAAGATAAGAGGGGGAAATCTGAGCCCTATTAACATCAACAGAAATCTTGAGACCAGAATTCCACTTCAGCTGTTGAAGAGAAATATGTATGCCTTCTGACCATAAGACTGCAAATAATCCTACTGAAAACATGCTTTGTTTCCACCATGATGATAATCCTAGTGGAAGGAGTGCTTTTTCACTCTGTCTTCTGTGGGGCATGAGACAAGCAGTCCACAGGGCAACTGGGGATGTGTTCTTCCTCTCCCACCTCTGTGCACACCTTTTTATGGTTCTTTTGCATTAGAGCCAGCAATCTTAACTAAAGCTAAACTATTCAGCCCCTACTACTTTCTTCAAACTTCAGAAGAAAGCAGCTATGGAACCAGTGCTGGGACTGCCAGGCCTATTTGCTGAGAGTTAATTCCACAGACTAAAAAAGAAGCCTGCCAAGTGCCCTGAAAGTGTGTCACTCCCAGGTCTTGCACACAGTGCAAGACCTCAGTGAACACATCAGTTCCCTTTTTCCCAAGTTACACAGTTGCTGGTTACATTATTTCAAAGGAGTCTGGAAGTTCTCAGAAGTGCAACACCAACGGAGTTACCTCAACACTTGTTTTGATGCTACTACGATAAAATATGTCTATGCACAGTCTTTCATTATTTGATGTACTAAAAATAGATTTTTTTAAAAATATCCCTTAATACTTGAATTACCTCACATTCTTACCTAGGAACATTTTATCTATTCCCAAGTAAACACTGCCACTGTCCCTTTGCAGAAATGTGATGGTTTTAATTGTGATTAAAAGCAAAATCACTTTTAATTTATCTATCAACATTTTGGTCAGAAATACACGGATTAACAATAACACACAGGTGTTACTAGCTCAAGAATTCAAGCAATCTAATTTTGTGGAACAAGAGAAAGAAAAAGTTAAGATGTTGGATTTTCTGTTGAGTGGATACATACATTCTTAAAAAGTAATAAAGTGGACTTCAACTTTTATGAAAATACTTGAGATTCAAGAGCAGATCCTTCTGAGCATCAGTTGAAAAAGCTCTACTAGCATTAATAACCAACCAAGGATCCTATTTATAATATTGAAGATGTATAAACCCTATTTCTTTGATACCTGTTTGCTATCAGCAGTTTGTTAATTCTTTAAAGAGACACCATTCATGCAAGAAAAGTGAAATTTAAAACATAGCTTGATGATGGAGTTTTGGTAAGGCCAATATAGACAACGGATATTAGTGAGCAAAACCCCTTCCAATATGAGAAATCAACTTTAACAGAGCTAGTAGGCATCTAAGCAACTTCATATACTAGGGAGTTGTTGCTGCCTAGCAGTAGTCAGCAATTACTGACTTTTCAAACCAAAGTCAGAGGAAACCTTCTCATTGATAGAAAGCAGTCTGGAATCTGGGCCCAAGCTCAGGTATATATATTGCCTCTGCTTCAAAGTTTTATTCCGTTGTGTTTCTAATTCCATTTTGTTTCACAATATGCCCAGTTTACATCAACTAAACATCAGACAACTGCCCCACAAGAAACCAGTATTTACTATTTTATAAGAAAAAAAAAAAAAGACACTGAAACCAATAAGCGTAGTCAAAATAAACTAATTCCATAGTTTTAAAAATAAGGATATCAGCATACTGAAATGTTTTCAATGTTTTTAGTTAAAAAAAAAAAAAAGTACAAAATTATACTGAAACTTGAAAATGCACTAGAAAACGTTTTCAGGAGTTTTGCGCAGCTCTGTTCAGCAGCAGTGATGTTTTGATAACATCTTTTTTACTCCAGTTATAAAGGTAGAACCAGTTTCTTGAAGGAGAAGAACCTATGATTTATCCTCTATGTGTGGTTGTTGTTAAGATTGTTCTTGTTAAAGAATCGTCTTGCTTCAACACTGCTGAGGGACACGGAGCAGCGAGATGGATTCTCCTTTCTGTATTCAATGCTTTCCACCATAGCTTGCTTGATCACCTGAAAACAGTGAACAACATGTCAGCCAGGGATATAACTAACACTTTAATGATTTATTAGCTGATAGAAAAGCCCCTTCAGATGTTAGCAACTATTTCTCCTACTTTTAACATTGCTCCATCGTTGAACAAAGTGATTGCTGAGTATTATTATGAATACTTTTTCCTGATTATATAAAACACTGATTTTAATGTAATTAATAAAGATACAACTGGATGCCACCAAGGTCAAAGAAGTCAGAAAAGAATATACACCATCTAACCGAGTTCTAGTGAAATTTTGAAGGGTAAATCAAAATGGAGAACATCCATACTTAAAGGATATAGAAAATAGTTACTATATTGAGAAAGAGCAAATCTTCACTTTTGCTTCATTTGTCCTGAAGTAACAAGATTTCTTTATTAAGAAAAAAAAAAAGTATTTCTTTATCTCGTCTGATCATTTACGCTTGTGAATAAGGTGAGTCACTCTATAGATGCTGGGATAATGGTGTTGAGTTACAGCATGCATCCATTAAAAAAAAATTTCCAATTTTCCTTTTTTTTTTAGTTAGAAAATCATCATATATCATATCATATATGTCTGCATCCTACAGAGTCACCTTTGCTCAGATACCCTGCAAGGGATTTTGATGGTAAAATGAAAAAACAACACAGGAACCAAATTAGAAAAGGATATGAATTGGAATGGATCCTCACAAGTGCAGGCTCAAACACTGTGAAAAGCACACACACTACATTCCAGTAGTTCTTCCATTTGTAAGATGACCACGATAATGTAGCCCCAGACATACTGTTTAGACTTCTTTTTTTCATTTTCTCCCCCACTGGAAAGCACCTCCGGCTTTTTCAGA
>JAVHNF010070903.1:0-17777 GCA_034783455.1 Micropsitta finschii | reverse complement strand
ATCAGCATTATATTGTATTTTATTTTAATTATTAAACTGTTCTTATCTAAACCCATGATTTTTATCTTTTTTTCTGATTCTTCTCCTCATCCCACTGCAGGGGAGGGAGGGAGCAAGCAGCTGCATGGTGGTTAGTTGCCATTCTTGGGTTAAACCATGACAGTGATGCAACCTCTTTATGCACATTTTGCTGTAAGAGAGGCAGCATTTGCTTAACAAAATGCTAATTTCAAGGTGAAAGATCCACACCTCTATTATTACTTGTTGTTTTTGAGAAACAAGACCATACTGTTGTGTTTTATTATTGAATAATTGTATTGACTGAATCAGACACAAAGACTTCAAGTTCAAATGCATCAGGAGAGCAGACTTTGGATTTGATCTGATGATAAGATTGAAATGTATTAACAGATTCAAAGACATGTTTTATACATTTGTATCTTCCATGAGCATACGTTGCCATTGGTTTTAAACATTCTAAAATGCTGAAAAATGGGCAACACAGCTTTTAGTAACTGGTACATTGACTAAGTTTCTGACAATGAAGGGATATTAATGATTGTATGAGGTTGGTTAGAAGTTCCAGTTACTAAGAGGTTAAACAAATACACAGATGTTTACCTTACACCTGAACAATGGGTGAAAAATGGAAATAAGGGTCTTGAGTACTCACTGATAAGACATCTTAGCACTCTAATGTCATGATGACTCAGTCTTTCTTGATTGCAGACTCCAGAATATTTTCTGCAGGGAAATGCGATTCCTGTTTAACAAGTGTAAGGCTCTTAGAGTTTGCTTTTCATAGTTATCTTTGCTGCCTTTTCAGAAAAGTGGTAGTCTCCCAGATATCAACAGGACTTCATAGGATCCATTTAGACATAGTGTCTTTCTTTTCATTCAGAGAATGGACACCACTTTGAGCAACATGAAAGAGAAAATCAATAATGCACAATGTCCTCTCCCACTTTTTACATGTCTCCATGTCAAACCAGACGTCTCAGAGCTGATGTTTGCAGGTATGTTTTCAATCTGCGTATTGAGTCACTTGTGAAGAGTGAAGTGTGTGAGTGACAGAACAGCCTATTTTTTTAATAATTCTGAGAATAATTGTATCCTGCAACTTGGCACACTTAGAAATTATTAGTTTTATGGCAAGGTTTAGGAAGGAATTTGCCATGATATAGATCATTCTTCAGAGCTTAACAAAATTCACATTGTTGTAAATTAAGTACAGGGAGATTTTAATTTGTAAAAAGAATAGGAAGTTGTGATGTTGAAGGATATACCTATCAGGCACATCATAAGGACTGTTCTGGTGGGTTTTAAAAGATGATTGGAAAATGGATGCATTCGTGTTCAGTGGCTTCTAGGAATCTGACAGTAGAGTCTGTTAATATGAACTGACTCAGGGATAAGTGATCACATACATACTTAAGTAGGTGGATAGTTATTCAGTCAGTGCAGTATCTGCACCACGATTACAGGGCTGTGGAGAGCAGGATCAAATGGTTGCATTCCTCATGGTATATCACAGAACTGAGCCATTCATTGGCTTTTAAGATGCATTTTTTCCTGTCCATGGAAAGGCAGACAGACTGTGTTTTAGGTCAGTGTCTTTTTTCTCTCCATCATTCTTGGGTTCGGAGACTTATTCTCAGACCATTTTGAAGCTTAAATTTATATGTATATTTTTTTTTGTTTTTAACCTGAAATTAAGTCTAACACCATAACAGCCTCTTCAGGTTTTTGTGAAATGTTAAGTGATAGCCAAATTTTATTCCCTATATATTACAAAAAAAATATATTTCCTACCAATTGACAAGAATATTTCTTATCCTTGAAGTATCTTAGTACACTGCAAGAGTCAAGACAAAAAACAGGCTGGTGTCTCTCCAACAACAGAAAGCTGCTTAACACTAGTATATCAAATAGGTAAAGGGAAATGTCTTCAGCCATACAGGATTATTGCTCTAAGATGAGTGAAACCAGAACTGAACAAACAAATTAGATATATTATCTCTTTTTTACTTCTCACATAGTGTAAAGTCCTGTGGGCTTTTGTTTTATTTATTCCATAGGTTTTAATCCCATCTAGTAGCATCAGTTGAGAGTTGGTCCAGTTGTGCTAAATGCTGTACAAAGGATATGTGTATGTACATACTTACATATAAGACTGAGAACAGAAACACCAAGTGGTTTGACCAAGGTTTATAAGTCAGACGTATCCACATTTCCTAAAAGATTATTTGGAAAATTTGTTGTCAAAACTTTGTGTGTAATGAAAAATGAGCTAGTAAATTAGGTTAAATTTTTTACAGGAGAATGTGAAACTTTCCTCCTTAGGAACCCGAAACCTTTCTGTTTGAAAAGAATTTTGGTTTTTGATGTGCTTCTGTTCACTAATAAATTTTATTTGGGTTACTTATTTACCATTTTAAAAGCAAAATTATCTTTAGTTAATAATAACCTTCTCTAAGCAAGACCAGAAGGCTGGTCTAATTTATGTAGTTTTACCAGTAGGCCTAAAAAAGGTATTGACTCTGCCAAGGGATCTTGGTTTTGCTTTTTGAAGTCTGTCATCTGTATCATTATATAGGATGCTAGACCTTGATAATTTCTATTGTAAGCTTTTGTTGGTTTTTGTTTTTGTTTTTTTCTTTTGGAACTGAACAGCTATTCTTGATGTGAAATATTTAGTAAATTTTGAATAGAAATATTTATACTTTCTTATTTACAGAGTTATAGGTGAGCACTTTCATGTTGTTTCAAGTTGAAATATATTAATTATATCAGATAACATTCCTTCTGCGATGGTGCAAGATTTCATGCAGCTGCTAATAGCTTTCATGCCCCAAGCTCTGCATGTGTTTCCTACCAATAGCATTTCTGATCCAGGTGGTGCCAGCATATCCAAAGCTGCAGTAATCATTTTGACTGAGCATAATTACAATGATTTAAAGACAGATTATTTTTTTATTATTATTATGATTGCTTCTTTAATGATAAGAAATTACCTGAAGATACTGATACCCAGTGTTAAGGAGGGGAGTGGATTTTAATGTTTGGCTTTGGTATTGCGTGCTCCCATCCCTTAACAGCCTCGTTCACCATCTTTGTTGCTGCTGCAATGACAGATCAGTCAAAATTCGGATTTGGCAGCTTTGCTCTTGAAAGTCACTATAATAAGCTTATGTCTGCAAGAGGGTGAGTGTGTGTCTTGCTTTGTACCAATAAGTGCTACAGTATTTATTTGGAAGCAGAGCTGCCTTGAAATATGGATTCATAGCACTGGGATCCCTCAACCTATGCTTGGCTAGCCATGGTCATCACACATACCAGATCATGCATGTGGTTTTAATCTGCCTGCATGCAGCAAGGCTGGAATTTGGTCTCAGTGTGTGAGTACAAGCCATGCATTTATGTGCCCAATCCTGAATCTACCAAATGCTTAATGTTAGCAAAATATTCCATCTCTGTCTTTCCTCCCGAGAATGGGAAAAATCTGTTGTACCTTCAGCTGGTACAAAGCAGTGTAGAGTTATGATCTAACTTAAATCAGGGCCACATCCAAAATGCAGTGGACACATATTAGAGGTGTTACTGTAGTATATTTTGGATTAAGCCAGACCCAGGAAACTAGCCTGGTTTGTTGCAATATAAACACTTAAGTATTTCTGTTGGTATAGAGCTCTAGTCTCTTGGGACATTCAAGTTCTGCTCATTTAAACGGCCACTGTCTCAAGGAGCTTCTGGAATGGCAGGAGATAATGCTGAAGCCCTTTAATTTTAAGGCAGAGACCTTATTTCCCTAAGCAGGATATGTGATTTGACAAATCATCTTCTTCAGTGCAAATATAAAATGAAAGTGAATGATTACAGATTCAATTAATTCTAATTCTAAATTCAGGTTTTCTGTCAACATGGTCCTGAATAGTTATCTGCCAATTCCTGTTTACATATCTCAAAGGAAATACCATTAAATTTCTGGACTGCGTTTTCAAAGGAATATCCTTCTCCAATAAATGTGAAGTGTTTGGAAAATAAGATGTTGCATTTGACTTAGCATAGATAAGCATTGCCCCATGAAATAAAACTCTCAGCAGTTATGATTAAAACTTTCAGGACAAGTGATAACCTTATGCTTAACATTTCAACAGAAATACTGAACATCTTGAGTAGATAGTATCTTGTGACTTGTGAGGATTTTTCAAATCTGTTTCTTTTGCCATTCTATTTCAGAATTATTTCTAATTTGTTTACAGAAGTAGTTAAATCTATCACCACTAAAATACAGAAGATAAAATAGATGAATGGCTGAAATAATAGAAACAGGGTTTTTTTTTGTTTGCTATTGCTGCCTTTCTGAAATGAATTTTCTGATGTAAGCAGCTCCACAAGTATCATAGAAAATATTTCAAAATCAACTAAAATCCAATTTCTAAAAAGGTATTCATCGTAGAGTGTAAATCACTTCTGAAATTTTTCTGCTAAGATTAGAAAATGTTTTTAAATATTTCATTCCATATTTTTATTGAGCTCTCTATACAGTGAAATGGCATATACTTTTAAAAATATGTTTGGCGTTGTTTCGTATTTGTAAGTCTCTCAGCTGACTCTCAGCTTTGCTTTTTCATATGAGGTTTCACTAGAAACTTTAGGTGCTGGTGCAATCCAAATGCCTCTTGTAGAATATTTCACTTTGTGATATTAAATAAATTTTCTGCCACTGCCCTCTACATTTTGGTAGGGTCATTGTGAAAGAAAAGAAACTTGGAACATTCTGACCCACTTTGCATTTCACATGACAGGGAATCCTATTGAAGCATGAGATGAAAACCAGATGTCATTTTGTTTTTCTCACTTGTGATCGCTAATTTTATACTTCTGGTTTTACAACCTCATATTTTTTCAGCAAAGTTTATTATAAGAGAGAATGCGAATTCTTCTCTGCTGAGACATTAGGCTGTCCTTCATTTAACATCAAAATTTTGACTTCATAACCCAAGAGATATTTCTGTTGGGTATTTAACTGCCCATTTACCTACAATGTTTTTGCTTCGACAGAGATTTCATTAATTTATGTATTTTCACCCTCTGTTTCTATTCAGGTTGAGATTGCTCACTAAGTACAATTTTGTTTCTTATTTTGCAGACTGGGTGGAATTCAGTCCATATGAGATTGGTATGGCAAAGTATGGCACTTTCATGTCTCCTGATTTGTTTGGAAGCAAATTTTTTATGGGGACAGTGGTGAAGAAGTATAGTGAAAATCCTTTGCATTTCTTGATGGGTGAGTATGTGGCAGAGTATGTGGTTTATTTTAAAATACACCAAATTTCAGTAGTTCATAGACAAGGGTTTTTAAATGCAGTCACAGAAAGAGTGAGATGAGAAGTAGAGCTCTCAGTTTGTTGGAAGACATCCATTTGTAAGATTTCATGGACATGGACTGGCATTCCCTATTTTTTCGTTTCTGGTATGTATCTCTGAGCTTACAGCTTAACATGTTCCAAAATCAGAGGTGTGTTCAGAAAGCAAGCAACTGCTTAAATAGTACATTTTATGGGGGCTTGTTTTCCTTCTACCAGCCTCCATTCATTGTTTATTTTTTCCTTTTCAGGTGTCTGGGGCAGTGCATTTTCTATATTATTTAACAGAGTGCTTGGTGTCACCAATTCTCAGAATAAAGGTCCCACCATGGAAGAAGAATTAGGTAATATTACTAAATAATCTTTCTACTATGCAAAAGAGTTACTAGCAAGAATCAGTGCACACTCAGTCTGTGGAAGGATGGCATTCTGCTGATAATAATTTTAAGAATGTAGAATTCAAGCAACTTTAATTGTTGACATTGCTAGATGCTGATGAGGTCAGAGAAAGAGAGCTAATAATTTTCTTTCACTTTTGTTTCTGATCAGTATCAGAGGTACTGAAAGTCACATGCATATATCCAACTATTTTCATGAAGTTAGTAGAATCCAACTTCCTTTTTTATGTCATTATGCTAGTTTTTGGAGATCAGAAGTTGATAGATACTTCATAATTCCTATTCAGAAAACAACATTTCAGGGAAATAGATAACCAACAAATACGTTGTACTAGACACCAAATTTTTCTGAAAAGGATAGACAGAAAACGCAGATTGAGTTGATTTAAAAAAAAAAAAAACAACAAAAAAAAAACCCAAAAGCAACAAAAAAACCCTGAGCTCCTTAGCTGCCTCTATCTCCTTTTTGGTCACTAATTTTGATTTTGACCTGTGTCCTGTCATTGCTGAAGAATTTGTACACATTTGTCTTTGGTGCGTGTTTGTCCATTAACGGTATTTGAATGGTGATTGAGGACCCACTGAGTATTAAAAAGTATTTAAAAGAAAATACATGATGACTAAGCTCTCCCATCTCTGTTGTTATTTTTACAGTGTTGCACGTAAGTGTAAGAGGACATAGTCCTCTTTAGAAAAAAAAGCAACAGTAGTGGTCATCTGTATCCAGTATTCATTGTCAAGAGTAATCAAGCAGTGCTTTTTTACACTTTATAACATGGTGAATCTCTTCAGTCTTCTCTTTCAGCCAATCCTGCTTATAGGAATTAAATTTAGACTTTAACAAAAAGTACAAAGTGTAATTGCTGTTGTTTTGGTGCTGCATGTATAGAAATTACAGCATTTGTTGGAAATCACAGTCCAAAGCAGAATGTGCCACCAGAGACCAACACCTACATTATCATTCTATTATAAAAAGATGTTATTTTATTTTAATTTTGTTAATGATAAAAAAAGTTAGTTGACAATACGTCGAAGTTCACTAGGAAAAACCCTCATTCAGTTTATTTTAACTGGCTTCAAATTTTAATTAGAGGTGATTCTTGGCATATATTATACTAGGGAATAAAGGGATTTAGTTTTCAAAAGTCTCTCGGGTACATTTCCATCACTGGAATTCAGTGCCTGTCTGTAGTCTTTGTAGGATATAAGCTTCCAAGATGAGACTGCTAATAACACACTGGAAATATGCAGTTTTTCAAGAAAAGCTTCCCCCCATAATTAGCAAAAATAATGTAATTAGCATATAATCCATTCTCACATGAGTTTACCTCCACTACAAACATTTTTCAGTATTCATCTTGACTTTAAAATAATGTTTTAAGTTAGTAATGATTGATTAACAATGATTTCATGGTTATTTTGGAAACAAAGCAGTTACCCCTAACAAAATGCAGATTTTTGACAGAGAAGTTCACTCCTTTCTGGTTTTATTTCTCTCATTAATGTTATGAGATAAAAAACATTGTCTTTTCTACCCATGTAACTGTATTGACTTTTATTTTTCACACATACCCAGTAGAACTTTCATAACTATCTTGGCTTTTTTTTCCCACATTATTTTTAATGGTACCCACTCATAAATGTATGAATGAAGAGTTCCTATTTAAAAAAAAAAAAAAAAAAAAAAAAAAAAAAAAAGAAAAATTAGCAGGTAATTAACAGAAATTAATGTAGTCTTCCTAATTTACTAGGAGTTACTGAGAGGACAGAAGCTATATATCTAAATTTTAATCAAGGTGAATGAAATGTGTCAGATATGTTCTGCAGAGGTGAGTGGTAGGTACTGCTTTAGTATTACGTTTTGTTTTCTCAGCCCTTTCACTAATCTGCTTAGTGCAGAAGCTTTACAAAAATTGCAGGCAAATGCATTCTGATCAGATACTGAACATAGAGAAGTCCAAAGCAAATCAAATTTCTTCAGTTGCATTTTGTATTATGAAGACTATGATAATTTTATGACTCAAATTGTTTTGAAATTCTTAGCTGTTCTGGCAATTAAACTCTGGCAGTTTAAAGTAATTTTTTATTTATTTCAACAGAAAATATTAGGTTAAAGCACCTTGTAAGTAATGACAGTTCAGACAGTGAAGATGAATCACAGCACCCAAAAGGTAAAGAAATCTTCACATTTATTTCATAATTTACTTTTTTCATCAGCTTTTGTGTATTATGGTCAAATTTGTGGATGCTGGAAATTAGCCATAGCCAGTTTTCCTAAGTCTTACCAATAGTCTCTTATAACTGAGAACTCTGCTTTCATTTATATCAGTGGTAAACTTAATTGCCTAGCTCAAAGATCCTAAAGGAGCCAGTGGCTCAGCAAAACAGAGAAGCCTTGAACAAGACACCTCAGGAGGTGCTTGACTTCATGACTCCCACTCAAGCTGATGATCAAATGATTCTCTCACATATCTTCAGTCTTGGTGTCAGCCCAACAGGGCTTCACAGAGGTCTGCAATATCACGTACAGCCCCAAATGAGTCTTGCTGAGCCAGTTATATCCAGAAGTCTGTTCCCATCAAACTGCTGAGCTCAGGGGCATGTTCAAATTACCAGCTGAGTAAACTAATGCTATCCATTGTTTTCAAGGGTTTCTTGAGGAAATATTTGCCTGAGAATAGTTAAATTTGTGTTTCTAGCATTCATATATGTCTTCCAGCACCTTTACAAATGACATACAGGAAATTCCTACTGTTTGGAACAGTGTTTTAAACAATGCCTAAATCCCCGAAGAGGTACAACCACAAGGGGAGCACTGGGCAGTGGGAAGAAAAAATCCTATTGAAAATTATCCTTAGGTGCCTAAGGCACGTCAGGATTTCTGTGATTTTAGTCAGGATTTCTGTTTTATTCTAATAATGCTTTGTATTTGATGATATGTTTGGGAACAACAGTGATTTTCACATAAAGAAATTGGTTATGTTTTTAACAATGCAAGCAAAGATGGAAGTGCTATATCCAGTTTCTTTTATTTTAATAGTCCTTTATTTTATTAGACCCAGAAATCTTGGGTTTATGCTTTATATATTAACTGTCTTATCATTGGTTGTTTTAATTTTACTCCTCAGGCACTGAAAATGCTGAGGCACATCAAGAATATCAGAATAGCAGCCAGGAAAGCTGGGTGCAGAGAATGCTGATGGCTTTGGTGGGTGATAGTGCCCTTTTCAACACCAGGGAAGGGCGTGCTGGGAAAGTGCACAACTTCATGCTGGGATTGAACCTCAACAGTTGTTACCCACTGTCTCCTCTGGCAGACCTTCTTACTCAGGAGTCCGTGGAGGAAGATGAATTAGATGCTGCTGTTGCAGGTTAGTTCACAGAAAGTCTGCATTGCTGCATATTCATTAGTAAAACCAGAAACAGCGATTCTCAGTGAGGCTCACAACAGCATGTAGTCCTCCAAAGGCAGGACATGCTTGTCACTTGATGAAGTGTGAGCAATATACATTATCTACCTTGACTTCTATAAAGGCTTTCAATCTGGTTTCCCACAGCCTCCTCCCTCCTTCTAGAGAAACTGGTGTGTTAGACTCTTGAGAAGTGTGGTGGTTAGGGAATTGGCTGACTGTCTGCACTCAGAGGATGGTGGTGTATAGCTCCTTTTCCAGCTGGTGACCTGTCAGTAGCGGGGTCTCCCAGGGATCAATATAGGGTTCAGTGCTGTTCCTAAGTAATCTGGATGGATCAAATGGACCCTGGTGAAATTTGCTAATGATAGCAAAGTGAGTGGGGAAGTGGACTGTTTGGGAGGGAGAGCCACTCTGCAGGATGAGCTGGATAGGCTGGAAGAGTGGAATAACAAGAACCTTATAAAGTTCAGCAAGAGGAAGTTGTGCTCCTTCCATGTTCTTGTGTAGTGGCACAGCACTACCAGCCACCCCTCACAGTAACTATAATCACTTCAGCCCTTATTTTCTATTCAGAGGAAAGAGATTGTCCTAGCTGATTGTTATGCAATAGTAAATACCAGATGTCATTTAAAAGCTTAAGTAGCAGACGCTCTCTAATGTGTGTTTGTTAATGTAGCAAATCCCTTTGAGTGGCTGTATAGTAATTTCCATCTGTACTCCACTTTCTAAATATTTTTATCATCTTAGAGGTGTTTACAACTGGATAATCTTAATATTTATAATAGTTGTAAAAGAGGCAGGAAAGTGGGTAGTAAATTTATGGTTGGAAAAAATGACAGTTGATGAGAATTTTGCATAATTAAGACGTGGGTAATCTTCAGAATCAACTATCAACTTCCTGGGGTTTAATTTCAATTGAAATTAAGTGCTGGTTTGACAGAATGAGCCTGTCCCTCTGAGAAAATTACTTTTGAGTACCTGAAATTTCTTTGGGTAAAATGTCTGGCAAAAATTTTATATAACTGCAATTTTCTTTTAATGTTAGCTTAGGCCCACACTCATAAACTGGAGCTAACTATTCAAATCTAACAGCTATGAGTATTTGCAATATTATGGTCAAGAATAGCTAAAAAAAAAAAAAAACAAACCACCTTGAAATTTCAGTAGATAATATAAAATTTAATCATTCAGTAGTGTTATAAGTGTATCCATGTTTTAATGCTGTGAATTTTGCTACTATATGTAAGAGCCTAGTTGATCAGAAGAGTAGATAGAAAGGAAACTTTGGTGTAAATTTAAAATACTGCATATTACCAAGGCCCTGGATGCATTTAAACTTTGCATGTTTATTCCCACCACCAGTTTACCTATCAGCTTCAGTACAGAGAGAAGTCTGAATTGCTTTATAACTTAACTCTCTTTTTATTGCAAAACACTCCAAAGTAGAATTAAATGGATCAAAAAGGATATAAATATTTCACATCTCCAGTTGTCTCAACCCCTTTGTAGACCCACTAAGTTGCATTGCAAAGGATGAACTGTGGCAGGCCTAAGCCAGTGTTAACTCATTACTAAGGGTTGAATTTAGGGTTTGCAGTGCATACAGAAGAGATCCCAGAAAGATGTGAGAGGAATATGCTTGGCTTTACTTTATTGTTGATTATATTTGTGCTGAGCATTTTCTTAGTTGGTCTCAAATATGCTTTAAAATTTTATACCCCTTGAATGATTTCATTGTGAACTCAGAGTTGTTCAGTTTCTGTGCCGTGATATTACAACACCTCAAAATCACTTGAGAAAATACCAAGTGAATAGCAATAGGAAAAAATAACTCATAATCTCTGCTTCCTTATTTCAGTATTTATGGAAACTGCTATAGTAGACACACGGCAGTAGCAAATGCGCTTTTCATCTCCCATGCTTCCATTGAAGCTGCCGTCTGTGACAAAGTTTGGTCTCTAGAACGTGTTCTCTATTTTATTTCCAAACAATTCTTAATTTCTATTGTGTATCTGATTGCTGCAGATCAGATAAGCATGCTGTGCTGGTTTGACACAGAGCTGTATTTGGAAACATCTTGTGCTTCTTCCACTTTGATGGACTGAAAGCTTCTTGTAATATTTCATAGAAGCATTCTGCATGGGCTGAAAATTAATGTCCGAGGCTCTCAGACATAAATACTCCATTCAGTCTCCATACTGTTTGATGAATAATGATGGATTCACTTACCAGAGCTGTTAGAGTATATAGGATGATTGTCTGGGATTCATGTGTTGTGAAGTATAAAAAGAACAAAGCTTCTTATGCAATCCTTTAGAATAACTACAGCACAGGCTATAGAGTATGTGACGCTTCTTTTATCATCAGGGGTACTTATTGTACATTACAACTTTGCCAGAAGCAGCTTCAGGCTCATCTGTAGTGTCCTGACCCACAGGTCAGTCTGCCTGCTTGCCTTGTCTCACCAGGGTATTGTGTGCTGCTTCTGGCCTCTGGCCCCAGATCCTGGATAAATCAAATTACATGCTGAGCCTGCCTTTAAAGTCATGTCATTAAAATAACACTGTATTATATTAATTGCTTTTTTGAATCTTGACCCCACAAAATGGACACAGATTACATTTCAGAACTTTTCTTCTCAGTTCAAAGATTAGAAATGCACTTCTAAAATTATGGTAAAAAGAAAAACTTCTAAGTTGAATTTCTACTGTAATCACAGAAGACCACAACTAATAAAAGCAGTCTGTGTCATCATTTTATATTTATTGATGGCAGTTTCGACATTTTAACATTGAAAATGTAATAAAATTATTATGATAAATTTGATTATGGAGTCATGAAGTCTGTAAGCAATAGGAACTGTCTGGTTCTCCAGCACCTTTTTAGTAGGAGGTTTGTGTATACAGTAACACCCCTATCATAAACATTGTTATAGGTGTTACTATATTTGTTTAAATGATCACTGTTGACTTTTAAATTCAAATTTTGTAAAATAAGATAATACAAAACTTGAACAAAAATGCTGCTGCAAGTTTTATAAATTCTGTTGAGAGCAAGGGTTAAATTACATTTAAAATGTCTTTTTTTTAAAGGAAATCATTTAAAAAAGGCAGTAGTCAATGATTTGAAAGTGTTTTCTCCCTTAGAAATCAAGGCAAATATTAGGAAACTAGTGTCTCATTTCTTAGCAAAGTGCCCTTTAATAAACAGTGCCAAAAATAAAGTCAAAATATCTTTTCTGAATTTATTTATGCTGCTCATAACAATAATTTTTCTTCATGCATCCTGAAATTATAGGAACTATAGTTTGAATTATTATTGCTATTGCCAATAAGTGGGTGCTAGCAAATTTAATTACACAAGAAATAGTTGTATCATGCTATTCAGCATTCCTTAGATTACACTGCCCTCTACAGGTATGAGCATTAGTTCTCAGTCAAAAGGCGAAAACATACACTGGAAATAATTTTAAGATCTAGAGCAAGAAAAGACTGTCAGGAGAAAAGTCTGAAGTACTGCAGGGATCGTTTAGTAGCATCCAGAGACTTGGATAAGTGCAAAAGCACTTACTAAAAATTACTTGGGTTTTTCCTCAGCTGCGCCCAGGGAATATTTGGCTTAAAAAGAAAAAATCATCTTCTTCATCCCTCAGTTTGGGCATTAGAGATAGGAGGCTATTTTATGCTATACCATGACAGTGCTATCAGTAAGTGGCTTACATGTAATTCTGCCCAGTATTTAAATTTCACAAATGGATATGGGTTATCTTTTCTTTATATTTCTACTATATTAGTGAGTATAAAGTAGTGAGATTTGGTATAGGTTGAAAACCAAGACTTGATAGCCCTAATTTTAATGGACAGAAGCAGATACAGAATTATAGCATCATAGAATGATTTGGGTTGGAAGGGACCTTAAAGCTCATCTAGTTCCAGCCCCACTGCCATGGGCAGGGACACTTTCAACTACACCAGGTTGCTCAATGCCCTGTCCAACCTGGCCTTGAAGACTGCCAGGGATGGAGCAGCCACAGCTTCCGTGGGCAACCTGTGTCAGTGCCTCACTACCCACTCTCACAGGGAGAAACTTCTTCCTAATGGCTGATCTAAATCTCCCCTCTGTCAGTTTAAAGCCATTCCCCCTTGTCCTCAAGGACATCACTGTGTGCTGTTGTAAAAAGTCCCTCTCCTGCTTCCTTCTAGGCCCCCTTTAGGCACTAGAAGCTGCTCTAAGGTCTCCCTGGAGCTTTCTCTTCTCCAAGATACACAAGCTGGGCTTTCTCAGCCTGTCTTTGTAGGAGAGGTGATCCAGCCCTCAGAGCATCCTCATGGCCCTCCTCTAGACTCACTCAAGCAGATCCATGTTCCTCTTGTGTTGGGAGCCCAAGTGCTGGATGCATTATTGCAGTTGGAGTGACATAGACAAGCGTCATGCAGGAGCTGAACCATGTCAAGGCTTTTTAGGCAAATTTCAGTTATTTAGGGAAGAGGAGCTGGGAGGAATGAGGGATTGGGAGGGAACCTAGGGAAGATATTTGGGCAGGGTTGTAGGACACTGAGGGGATGTACACTATAAATCTGTCTCTTACCATCCCATAAACACTTTCTTTTGTGTACGGGTTGTTAGGGCTGACAGAGTAAAGATGGGAAGGTTAGGGTCCAACCTGGGCATTTGTCACTTTTGGTTTTGCCTCGAGCTATTTCTGCTTCTTCCTTGGGACATGATCTGCTGAAGTCCCTTCCAGCTCTGGTTTTTTCACCTCATTCTGTAATTGTTAAGATAAGCGTTAAGGTTACACATGAGTTCATGGCATGTTTAGCTGAGATACTGTATATTTTAAAGTCTGTGGAATCTTCAGTACTTGGGGAAACACTGAAAAGCCCAGTACCACTTTGAAAAAAAAATTTCAAAAAGTTCTTAATGCGAGTGTTCTTGGCTTGTTTTGGTTTCATTTGTTTTGCACAGATCCTGATGAGTTTGAGAGGATATATGAGCCACTAGATGTGAAGAGCAAAAAGATTCATATTGTGGACAGTGGACTTACATTTAACCTCCCGTACCCACTTATCTTAAGACCTCAAAGAGGAGTGGATCTCATCATCTCTTTTGATTTTTCAGCAAGGCCAAGTGATTCCAGTCCTCCTTTCAAAGTAAGTGAGATAAGCCATACCTTTCTTTGTGTTCATAAATTTAAGTTGTCTCGGTTGCATTCTTCCAGTCAGGTTGGTTGCACATCTCATGGTTCCAGAAGGCCTTACTGCTACTTTACTGACAGCATTGGAGGAATTTGTTTCTACGTCAAGGCAGAATATTGTGCTTTGCCTCAGTTCCTGTTTACATGACTCACATGAGATGACTGACACAAAAAGGGCTAATATGACTTATTTGAAGTATTTGCTCTGTTGTTTTTGCGGAAATCTTGCATTCACACCGAACTGCAGAATTTTATTTTATGTCAGTATTAAGCCATTAACTCATTTACCATTGTGCTAATGCTCTAGCTCTGTACAGCTGTTCTCTGTGATGCTGTGATGTAAATGAATGGTTTTCTGTCATCATCTTGCAGAAATGTGTCTCAGTCACTCTGGTATTGCTAAATATGTAACATTTTGGAATTGCAGCTAACCGTACATTTACATCTCACTAGGATAATCCCAGTACTGCTTTAAATAGGATTCCTGAATCCATTCAGGACAGTCCAAAACAACAACACAAAAATAAAAATTAAATGTCATGGCTTTTTTTCAGTATCAGATGTGGAAAGCACAGCTGTCAGTCTCTACAATGGATACAACCTCTGCATCCGGAGAGCTCCAACTGATCAGAAAGGCTTAATGCTGGATCATTTTGGTAGCTTACACCAAAAAAAAAAAAAAGCAGCACTTATGAGACTATTGTGCGGTTCTCAAAAAGAGGCAATATTTATTTGAAACCCAAGTGGATTTTTAAAAATTATTTTTAAGGAAACCAAGAAAACTTGCCTGTTTGAGAAACAACTGGCATTCTTTGTTGCTTTACAGACAAATTTCAATTGGAACAATTTCTTTTCCTTACTCTTGCTATCAAGGGACAACCCTACCAACCAACATTAGAAAATAACAGCTGTAGCAAAATGAACTCTAGATCATTGTTGTCAAATGCAATTTAAAACAAGTTCAGGAGAATAAAAAAGAGTAAAATGACCTCCGTAATCTCTAGATCTCTTGGGAGCTACTTTGAAGAATACAGAACTGAAAAAACTGTTATTAGTGCTGAGATCCTTCGTTTTCCTTAATTGACTGAATCCCACAGTGTGATTCTGTAGAAAAATTTGCTTCCTTTTTTGTCACAACTGAGTATTTTCCCCATCAGCTAAATTTACTGACACTGCATTGCCATCTCTGAAGCATTTTGGTTTTCCTCCCTTTGTTAATGTTCTGCACATGAAGTCTGTGCAGAAGTCTGTGTATCATCTCTGTTATTCTTAGCCTATGCATTGAACTTTCTGTCACCATCAACTGCAATTTTCTGTGTCATTTTCGGTAACATACCATAACATGCAGAGATTGATAGGAAGTCAAGTGGTATCCTGAACTGTTTTCTGTAAGCTATAATTTTAAACAGGAGAAATCCTTTTACGCACAAAAAGGTGATAGGAAAATTAAATGGTGCTGTAGGTTTTAATGAAGCCACTGTTGAAGGGAATTGTTCATTATTTCTGAGACGCAAACATGTGTATAATAAAAAGAGTGACATAGCTCCAGTTAATACACAGGTATAGTCCACAAGTATAGGCTGTATGCTAACGACCTGAAGGACAGAAACCAGTTTTGTTTACTGTCTGTGCAATCCCATTGCTTCTGCTTGCATTACAAAGAGTAAATGCCAGTTCAGAAGTTTGCCTGTATCTATAGTAGCACTCTAATGTACTTTTATTACTCCAACACATAGGGAACTTAGCCAGCTGAAGTCTATGACTCTACTTTTATTTTATCATTTTACACCCACTATGTTTTAATCTCTTCTGTATCCAAAACAGTTGCCCAAAGAAGGGTCCTGTTTCATTCAAAACCAACATTAAAGATGTTGACCTTCCCTCTCCTCCCTCTCACACACCCTCATTACATGCTTTTGAATCATTATTTACCAATTATTTTGTTTACTGAGTTGTCATGAGTTTAAAAAAAAAATGTTTTCCAGACTTGTTCACTTAGCATGCTTTCAGAGGCTGTTTTGTGCTATGATGTGTATCTGAACATAACAACACGTGGACTGATGTTTGTTAACTCTCATTGGTTTCCATAGCACTGGTACTCAGTTTGCAAGTAAAATTACAGATGGTTTTTTCTAGCTGTCAGGTCTGTAAATTCACCAAAGATTTATGTGACTGACCAGCTCTTTTCTTCCTGTGAATCATCTCAGGCAGTGAAAATTGGGCAGACTGAATTAGGTGCTCAGTTCACCATACTGGGTAGTCTATACAAAGACTGGCCTAATCAGTCCTTCTGTGTAAAGAAGGGTGCGTTAATAAAACTTTTTCCAGTAACTAATTTGACCTGTGTCTCTACATAAAATCTCACTTTGCAGTGGATGCTTACATGCACTTGTTATCTTTTCAGGAAATTTTGCTTGCTGAAAAATGGGCCAAAATGAACAAGCTTCCTTTTCCCAAAATAGACCCAAATGTATTTGATAGAGAGGGCATGAAGGAGTGCTATGTTTTCAAACCAAAGGATACCTCTTCGGAGAAAGACTGTCCAACTATAATTCATTTTGTTTTGGCCAACATCAATTTCCGGAAGTACAAAACTCCAGGTGAGCACACAGTTTTTAATGCTCAATCTAGCTGTTCCTTTGAAGCTTTGTAATGACATGATGATTACGTACTAGAAATGGTTTGTCTCTGAAATAATTCTTAAGTCTGTCTGTAGTAGTTAGGAGTTCAAAAGAGCCATTAAAAAATAAGATGATAAGTCCTCAGACCTAACATGTAGATTGTATTTTTGTATTTGTTCTGTGTGCAGGTATTCCAAGAGAAACACAGGAAGAGAAGGATTTTGCAGACTTTGACATTTTTGATGATCCAAATACACCATTTTCTACCTTCAACTTCCAGTATCCCAATGAGGCTTTCAAGAGACTTCATGATCTCATGGAGTTCAACACCCTCAATAACATAGATGTATGTATGGCAGTGTGGAAGGGGCTTAAAGGCTTTAAGTTGTTAAATGGGAAATAGGTGTTGTGAGTAGAGCCCTAAATCCACCATACAAAAGGTACAGGGGATTACTTCAGTATTTGCCTGATTGTTATGCCATAAAAAGTGCTTCTAGCATTTGGTTATGCCCCTTGCTATTCTTGAAGTTGAGGCTGGATTAAAGCCTATTATAGAAAGTGGAAGGGAACCTGCTTGATTTTAATGAGGCATAGAGATAACCAAGGTAAGTTTGTTACGAGCTGTGTACAAGCATGCACAAACTCTGGCATGGTTAACTTTTATCCTTCCAGCCTTGGAAGGAAAGAAGAGTCCAGTCACCCTACGTAACACAGTGGCTGGAGTTACCTGAAGAGAGCTGGATGAGATATATACAGTGAGAATCAGGTGAAGAGAATTTGGT
>JAVHNF010070901.1:0-11842 GCA_034783455.1 Micropsitta finschii | reverse complement strand
AGCCAAACTTAAACAAAGACTGATTTGGTTCCAGTCATTCTTGGAGATATTCAAAGCCCCTCTGCACATGGTCCTGGAGAACCTTTTCAAACTGAGCAATTCTGTGCTTCTGTGGCTTCAAATTTTTCTTCAAGCAAAAAACTGTCCTTGAAAACTGTGCTTACAGTTTTTTACTTGGCTTCCCCCAAGAAATTTGTCCAGTCTATACTGATTCTGTAACTGGATGGTATTTTCAGTGATAGATAAATGTTGTAGTGGGCTGGAGATAATGGTGTTTTGCTTTTCACTTACCTTTGCTTGTTCTATGAACTGCTTTTTACAAAACTCTCCTGATTAGAAATGCAGAGGTGGAAAGCTTAGTGTGCAGTGCATGTGTATGAAAACAGGATCAAAAAAAAACTCTCAACATCTTAGCATTTTCTGGATGGAGGCATAATATTTCCAGAATAAATAAGATATTTTCAAATCCCTAGGACAGCGCCACCTCTCTTGTGCAATAAGAAAAGTTAATCCACTTGGGACAGCTAGATGCTAACAGAGACCTTTGGCACTAGTGTTAATCAGACATTATTTTTTGTGCACCTCTGTTTATCTTCCTTGTCCATGCTTGCTGTGCAGTTGGTCTGTGCACACAGGTTCCTGTCTTGATGAATGTGTAGTTATTCCCTTACAACTAAAGTAACTCCCTTTCCCAGTGAATGTAAAAGGAGTGCTTCGTAGGCTTTGTGTAGTTACTTAAAGTTTTTTAAAATAGAGATCATTTAACATGGTTTATATTTGTCTACTAAAAGTTTATTTACCAAAATGCATAGTACAGTTTGCTGTGTTATTGTGCAGTTGATTACAATACATAATTTTTTACCTCTTTTCCTATCAGGTTTTTGATGAGGTTGCATAATTCTCTTTATGTAGTTGTTAAATACATTGAGATCTGATACTAGACAGACACATATCTTTTACTCAAAGTATCAGGTGGTTTTGCTTGTAGAAGTACACTGGTTAAACTGTTCGCATTGAAGATTAGGTAGGTAGCTTTATTCTGTTAGTAAGTTGTAGATGAAGAGCTGCTTGTCAAACACATTTTTTTTTTTTTCCTCTTTTGGTGATCTAATTACAAAACCTTGTTCTGTTGATCAAAGTCCTTTTCCTTCAGCTAGTGTAGAAGAGATGTCATAACGTGTTGCAACAAATAAGTAGCTTTACTTATTTCAATTTACGTTAGAATAGATCTAGCTCACATGGTTCTCCCTAGCAATGGCCAGAAGCTTGAGAGGAAAAAGAGTTTGACAAAGATAGCTGCTGATGTAGTCACAAGAAAAGGATCAGTGTCATTTGTCACCTCCAGACTGTATGACATGGCTCTCCATTTAATAAATGATGACCATTACTGTAGAAGATGAGTGACAGATATATTTATTTTTCATCTGTATACGTGTTT
This sequence comes from Micropsitta finschii, assembly GCA_034783455.1. Taxonomy (NCBI): domain Eukaryota; kingdom Metazoa; phylum Chordata; class Aves; order Psittaciformes; family Psittacidae; genus Micropsitta; species Micropsitta finschii. Next base: position 10,404 of record JAVHNF010070901.1, on the reverse strand, counting down.
GTAATTACGAAGAGATTTTTTTTTTTTTCTAATATAACCTCAAAATTTTTGAGTTACCATACGAGTTTAGATGTTCAACCTGCTCTACCTCCCAAACTTACACTCTATTTTCAGCCTATCTGCATTCCCAGAAAAGATAGGGGGAAGAGAAAGGGATAGGAGATAGCATTTAAATTATGGGAGATAAATCAAGAATATTAAGTTGTTGCCAGATTTTTGAAATTCTGAATGATTTGTTGTCATTCTCATGCTGGTAAACTATAGTAGCCAGAGGTCCTGAAATTGAGTGTTTCAACTGCTATCATTCCACAGGGAGAGAAGCTGGTGTTTTCAATAAACTGAAACTGGGGCATTTAGTTCCTCTTAGATCAAAACTGATGCACTCACTTTTATTCAGAATTGGTCTAGAAACTGATAATAATAACCAGTTGGACAGCAATGAGCCATCATCTGTAGCATTAACTGAACTCTTTTAGGCATTTAAAGGTGATGATGCATATACAGCAGACAGAAGGAGATACATTTACAAATACGCTCTTCAAGTTCATCTATGCTGTTCTGGGTTTTTGGATAAAGACGAAAAAATGCTTTTGGCTTCCCCCTGTTCTCTGAGCATCTAAAATTTATGTCATATGAGCTGTGAGAATATATTGTGCATTGTTGTGTGCTCACTCTTGTCCCTTCTTACAACTCCAGAGCTCATTCAGTGCTGGTACTTAAAAGGCTGTGACTATATGGGTCAGCTTTGTTTTGAGAATACATACAGAATTTTAAAATACTCTGAACAGTTACTGAAAATGGGATCTGGAATTCTCAGTCTTTTTCTCAGAAAAAAAAATTCAGAAAAATTCTCAGAATTTTTCATTACTAAACTCTTTTGGAAGTATTATACTTCAGCATAGTGTTCCCCTCTGGCTTCATAGTTTTGACTGTTCTCTTGGGTGAAATTTTCAAGTGCTGGGAGTAGTTACTCTTTAAATAAGAATTATATTTTTTATGCCCCTAGAAGACAAGGTGAAGCCATGAGACATACCGAAAAGGTCTCACAATGAGAATAAGAAGCTATGAATAAGAGCTATCCTTTTTAGCTCATGCAGACAGGCAAGCAGAAAACAAAAATTGGAAATGCTCAGAAAAAGAGGCTGACAAAAGAAATTCAAAGACAAATGCAGTAGATAATGGATAAAGTCTAATTTGATAGGGTTCTCTGTAGCTATATAATGTTCTGTACGCTCTAAGATGTCTATTAGGTATTAAAACTGCAGAGGTGGTGAGAATATACAATTAAAATGTGAAGGAAATGGTCTGCTTTTTTTGAAGATTTTTCAGGTACGCATATACTAACTGCTCTGTGTTAATGTTTTGCATAGATTATATATTCATGAGATGCAATATGAGAATTTTTTTATGCAATGTATTTGAATAAGTGACAGGTTATACTGACAATAAAGTGCAAATGTATGAAAAGAATAGGGCAGCTACTACCACTGAAAAACAAAACAAAAATTCTTCTTGACTATATACTGTCCTTTAATTTCATTTTAGACATCTCTGGCTGAACTCTCAAGAGAATAACAAAAAGCTAGCAACCTTTTTGCAAGCCAGAAGTACTTTAATGTGCTAACTGACCTTTCTTGGGTTTGATACTTTTGGAAGCTAAATGACCATGTACAGTTGTTTAAATAGCTGTGGGAGGGGAGATTGTAAGCAGATGCCGACAGTCATGTACAAAATCCTATAGAGTTAAAAGTTTGCTTCAGAATTGCTATAAAATCAATTTGCATCACCATAGTAGTTAATGGTATTTCCAAAATCGTAAATACCAGTTGTTAAACCAAAATGCATATTTCCACTGCAACAGGTGAAAATACACAGGCACGAAAGCCTTCCTGCACAGCCCCTATTGTGTAGCTCAGACCTACTGTTTTCTTAGACAAATTTAAATAACACAGTCCCTGTAACAGTAATCCCCTGTATTTTCTCAGGAAGCTTGTAAAATTTTTAGTTACAGGATAACTTTTTGAGATATCCACAAGAACCGGGATTGCATCAGAGCCTAAACTTGCATGAGCTTAAACACTTCTGAATGAAAATTTCTTTGCAGGACAATCTAGAAATAAGACAGACGTATAACTTCAACAATAGGGTACACTTTGGGAAGGTTTCAAGAAGGTAAAAGAAATTTCATTTATGGCTCTGAATAGAAAGAGTTTATCTAGACTTGGGGAGAAGGAGGGAGTGTTTAGAGCTTGATGAGGTCCTGAAATATTTTTCTGTTCTATGAGGAAAACTCAAAATTAAGATCTCATAACTGCATGTGAAGGCAGGCATTTAATTTCACAAACCTCTGCTTTTGAATATATGCCTTTTGAATTCTGTCAGTGAATTTGCACTTCAGTGTTTAAGTTCCATTTGATGTAGGAAACTAACAAAAATTAAGCAAGGCACATGTGCTTCTGTGTATCTGACTTCTAATTGCTAATCACACCATTAGCTGGAGCCAGAAAGATGCTTCATTTAAAAATATAATTGAAGACTCATCTAGGGAATGGTGTATTCAAGAAGTGAGTGATTCATATGGATGCTCAATGCAACTTTGCTTTAATTGGTCATGCTGCTTATGACTGGAAGAGGAATGGGTGAAACAAACTTTGTCTTTTCATGTAAGATTTTGAAACACCTTAGTCTTCCTCCTCTCATTTTCAGCAAAGAGAAAATGATACGAAGGAAAATGGTAAATCAAAATTTTTGCCTGTAGAAACTTTTGGACTGCACTAAATTCAGAGTGCTTTTAGAATGTTAATTGTACTTGTTTAACAGAAGTCTTGATCACATCTTAATGTAGTGAATTTATGGAGGATAAGGGAATAAGATGTACAGTGATGTTACAATATGAACTGGATGACTTCTTTAGCTTCTTTCTGGTAACACTTTCTATATGAAAAGTGAGAAAACTCATAATGGATTTTGTCTGTTTGATTAAAAAAACCCTGCAGACTCTTATACCTAACTGTATCTGCATAAGAGAAGGAGTCACAATTTAGTGACCTCTCCTATGAGATTATCCTCTAATGCTGCTATAAATGATGTTTGGGTCTGACATTGACATAATATACAGTAAACTAACATGAAAGGAGGATCAAGTCCTTACCGTTTAGATGTTACATTAAAAATTGTTCTAGATAAGTAGTGCCATTAAATTTTTATTATGGTAAAAGGATCTGTGTTACCAACTATTAAGTTATGCAAATATGGTGCTGATACTATTTTAAAATGCAAGAGTATGATATTCTTATCTGAAAATAATGAGATTGGAGTAAATGTGGCATTTTTTGTTGTAAACTGTAGTTCACCTTTTTGTGTTGTAAAATGTCATCAGCAATGAATATGATTTGATACAAGAAAACTACTCTGCAAAGCTCTAAGCATTTGCAGGTTGTTTTGGCTGTGGGATATGTTGGTATATATTTGTGTAGCACTCAGCTATTTACATCTGGAAAACTGAATTTAAATTGAACTGAAAATTAGTTGTTTGGCCTCAGACTCATGACTGCAGGCTCAAAGGCACAACATATAAATAGTGACATTCCTCTTAGTCAAAATGCATAATTAGCTTTGTAGTATGGAATGGAATCAAGGGTGTACTTTCCCACGTGAGTTTTGTTCCCATTCTGGTATTTTGTCTATCCCGCTGATTCTCAAAATCTTTCCATACAATAGCATAGCTTCAGCAAGGAAGATGTTTTTTGCCATCTTGGGTTGTCTGGGATGATTAAAGCATCCCCCTGACAGTTTGCTTACATGGCTGTGAGCTTTCTGAAGGATATTAACCCAGGTTGTTAATTTTTGGATTGCTGTTCTAACTGGCAGGCTATAATATATTCAAGGATCACTCAAGTTTTACAGGCTTCATCCACTAAGTATACAGCTGAGTGAACAGCTTCTTCTGAGTTTTTTGTCAGAGAAGTGTGAAAATGCATGAATAGATCAGGGCAGGAGGTGAATATGAAGCTAGTCTAATGGGTGGTTGTTTCCCTCAAAGTTGTTAGGGCTTTTGATCTTGCTTCTAGATGTGTGTGCATTGATTTTTGCCTTGGAGTCTCCTCAGGCTGTTGATTTTTGTCTGTGTGGATTTACAATTTGTCTAACATTTCTGTATGTTGGGCAGTCCAACAAGAACTGCTGCACTGAGCTTCCCCATGGCTGCTGCCTGCTGAAAACCCCAGTGCACACACGGAGAAACCGCATGGTGTGCAGAAATGTTTAACTTATAGAAAAGGTAATACTACATGTGAAGTATGTATTTAATATGTGGCAGCATTGGATGCACAGTGTAAGCACAGACTAGGTGCATGACATATGCACAGTATGTCCAGTTTTCACTGGAGGGGTTGTATTTCTACTGCCTGCACCAAGAAATTTCAGCTGGAAGCATGACAAGTCTCATCTAGCCTTCAGCTTCCAGAGAATATGAAGAAAGAACACTGTCACAGGCCCTCCCACTTCAGGAATGACAGCTGTAGGATTTATGGCTAATATCTAGCCTTATTTTTGTTTTTGAAGTAATAATGTTAAAAATAGCAGAATACATCCTTTTGGCTTATGGGTAAGTTTTTCTAATAGTTGAAGATATTGTTACTGATTTTTCACTGACTCTTACTAGCTGCTTATTGGTTGTCCATGCAAAGTAATTATTGTACCTTGAAAGCTTTTTTAAAACTGTTTTAACACTTTGGATTAGATTCTGCTCACAGTTACACCAATGCATTTCTAATGTGGTATAACAAGGTAATAGCATCTTTGGCTCTAACCATGAAGAAATTATTACAGAAGTAGTAAAATGACTGCTGCTCAGAGGCGAGAAAATAAGCTTTGTATGAAAGTTTGTTTTGCAAAAGCTGGTGCTTTTTGGTTGTTGTCCAGAATGAATTTTCATCTATAGTATAGACATAATAAGTTTTTGAAAATGAACATACTGTTTAATGTCAAAGACCTCCAATAGAAAATGAATTTCTGAGGTTGATCTCTTCTTTATATGCTATTAATTTAAATTAATCTATGTATGTGTTCAAGAATCCACTTTCTTTTCTAGTTTTTTAAGAATATAGTAGTAATGCCATTGTTACCTCTCCAGTGCAAGGAATTCTGGTTAGTGTTTTTAGTTGCTGTAGAAGTGGCTCTGTCAGTTTTGGAGAAGCTAGTTTGTCACTAGTTTGCTGTAGTATGAACAAACAAGATTGAAGAAAGCCATTGCAAATGTTGGATGCTTTTTTATTGCACTTTGGAGATTTTTGCAGTACAATTTAAACTGGTTATGTGATAAAGATGCTATTCAAATTGATGAAACAGATCTCTGGAAGGCAAAGCTCTTACTGGTCCTCAAGAAATTCTAGCTACTCATAATCAAGGTCTGTGTAATTTTCAATCTAACCTGATGGGTGCGTGTGTGGTGTTGTGTGGGTTTGGTTGGTTGGGGTTGTTTCTTTTTGTTTATTTCCCCCACCTCCCCACCTAAGAAGTGTGTAAATAACATCACAGGATTTAAAGAAGGCAGTGCTTCAGATTTGTCACTGTATAGCTACTGCTTTTATATACTTTAAGCACTTCTTCTGCCTTTGAAACTTAGGTCTGTCAATAGGTGGTAGCCTCTAGAGACTCATCACCAGAGTAGCCATGTCATTAAACTTTAATCAGGCCACAGTAGTTTAGTGACAGTAAAGATGTGTGTTAAAGTAAGAATAAGCTTTCAGTCTGAAAAAGAAGTAGCTCTGTTTAAAGACCTGTATATGATATGAAGATTATTATTAAGAAGTTCATTCTTGCATGTTGATATTCTGATGGTGAAAGTACATAGCAATATGGCAAAAGGTCTGACAAAAATGGAAATGTTTTATTACACTGATAAAGATGACTTATAAGGATTAGTTAGTGCCTGTCACTAAACTTTCAGTTTTCCAAAGCTGAACTGTATTTATTATCAAGTAGATAAACAATGGATAGTTATTTTCTTTTATTTTGGAATAGGAAGGCTTGGCGTTTAGATTGCTTAAAAAAACAAACTAAACAAAACCACCAAAAAACCTCGAACCCCAAAACTTTAATTAGTAGGTATTTGACTTTGAAAATATTGTATCTAAGGTCAAGTATTTTGCAGCAGAAATCAAGACCAAAAATGATAATAGAATGAATTTGTAAAAATATGTCATGCACATCCCATTTTTTAGCATTGAAATCAGGAAGAGCTTTTGTTATCCTTTAAGAATTAGTTTAAACTTCAAATGGTGCAGTGTTGCTACTTACTGAAGTTTGTACCAAGTTACTGCATAATTCATTTGAAAATTATGACAATTTAAATTTAAAAAACACTGCAAAAACCTAAGCTATAAGTTGTTCCAGGTTTAACTGCTCAGAAGAGTTGTGTGAAAATCTCATACAAAACCACACAATTCTACCACACTCACATTTTGAGTGTTTATCACCTGTAACTTTGTCTTTTATGATGTGCCTGATGGCTTTTCCTACATTTCCTGTATGACATTTTCAATAGTCAAGATTTTTCAAAAGCAGACAGCATTACCCACCCTTCCCCATCCCAGTGTGATTTTTAGGAGTTCAGCTGTCAGTAACTGATAATTCAGTAATCTTAAAAATTGTCTCACCTTTCTTCATAGATTTTTCTTTGTCATTCTGTCATATTTGCTCTCCTGATCATCTAACAGCATGAAAAATACTGTGCCAGCTCCACTATTTGCAAAGTGAAGTTGGACTATAATTATAACCTTCTAAACTGGAATTGCCAATTGGTTTTGAATCTGGAAAATGCCTTATTCTGTACAAGCCATTTCATAGGCACAGCAAACTAATTTTGGTCCTCTGCAGGATTAAAGTTTTTCTTCCTTGTAAATTCTCTCTTCTAATTGCATCTCCTGAACAGTAAAACTACTCTGTGTGTGTGTATATGCACATACATGAGAAATGTAACTCTTCCCGAATCTTGAATTCATTCCTTACGTGCTATGCTACCCTGGCACATTTTTTTGTGCTTTACAAAAAAATGCCTACCTTTTTGTATTCTACAAATATTCTACCTTTTTGCACTTGACATTTGCCATAAGAAAGAGTTTGGTGTCTTTTTTTAGAGATGGAGACAGATGTTACCAATGTAATTAATCCAGTTCACACCTTTTTCCCTGGGAGCTCTTGAAATGTTCTCAGAAAAGAGAACAGCTAGCAGACAGACTCCTTTTGCATTTACTTCTTATTGCCCTTTAAACCCATCCATATAGCAGCTATGTTCTGAGGCTGGGTGTGTGTACATAGACATGCTGATTTTGGACTTTTTGTGCTTAGTGATCATGCCACCTGCTGGGGATATTTTGGTCAAAGTCTTTGTGTAGCTCTTGATACTAATTATCATGTATGATTTTTGTGTTTTAAACTGTGATGGTGTTACCTGAAAAATTGGCGCTAACAGCTCAATTTACAGCTCTCAGAAGCATCTGTATAGTCTTTTCAAATGCATCTGTTCCTGGGAGTGGCTGATTAGGGGCAGAGACTGGTCCTTTCCTCTAATTTTTAGTGTCATTCACAACTCCTGCTAGTGAGCTGCATTTACAGTAGCGCAGAACTTCTATTTTACTTTTGCACCTTTTTGGCTTGCCAAAATATTTATATTTCGGAAATGAGTGGACTGTTCCATTGTGCCTTTAAAAAGATTCAAATTGCAGAATACAAACCTGTCTTTAGATTCCTAAAATTCCTAGACAATTTTAAACTTAAAATTTCCTGCTAAACACACCGGAGATTCCACTTGTGTAGCTCTCTGACATCTGTGATGTTAATAGTTCAGCATAGTTTTGGATGCAATTCAGACAACCTGAATACACAATAAGCAGCTCAAACCTATAGCACAGCAGCAGAGTAGCCCAAGTGGGAGCAGGCTCAAATCTGGGGTTTAAGTTTCTGACTTGGTGCTTTTTTAATTCTTCATATTTAATTTCATTTTTATACTGTTTTAAACATCTATTCTTAAGCATCTTCTGTGAGATACTATACAGCATATATAGATCTCCTTAAGGATAGTCCCTCATTACAACTAAGTTATGTTTAAATTATTTCCTGCATGTAGGACTTGCATTTCACTTATTATACAAACAGTTAAAATGGAGTAACAGTACTGCCATACAAAAATCAGCTTTGTTAAACTGAGTTATCAGTTCAGTAGTTTAATTAAAGCTTGATAAAATTAAACCTATTTTGTGTTTTTTTCCCATGGCTCTCAATTAAAGGTTCATAAATATTGCAGAAAGACTAAGGTGATGGTAACTGTATCATGTCTTGTTTCAATGAATGGTTTACTTTCTTACTTTATGACACACTGAAGATCTTTTTGGTTGAGCTTTGTGTATACATAGTATAAAATATTTGGAGTAGACCTAAGGAGTATTCATTTATGCACTGCTCCATAGTACATGTTCAAATTTCTTTAGTATCAGTCTTCCAAGCCAAAATCCATGCAACTATTCCCCTATTCTTTTTGTATAAAGCTGAACACTGGGTAATGTTACTAGGCCCTGTGGTTATCAGGACACTGGGTAATGTTACTAGGCCCTGTGGTTATCAGGATTGTATTTCTGTTGTTGAATCCACTCTAACATCCAGTTTTGCACATTCCAGTACCAATGACAGAACACTTGAATTTCCCTAGCACAGTTTGTGTCTTATAAGACTCAAATAAATACTGCTTGATGGGATATATGAGACTGCTTTATGAAATTACTGGGACAACCATGCTATTTATACTTCATAGGTTGCATTTAAACACATGGGGTTAGGGAGAAGGGTGAGCAAGAGGGTGCATAGGGAAATGAGCGTTATTCCAGTACCTTCAAACACTGTTAAAAATGCACATTAATATGTGGTGCCTAATCTGAAGGTCAAACATTATATGTATGGTTTTGGATAAAACAGAAATATTTTAATATATACCTGCATATATGCTATCTGGCATCTTGTATAATTATCTTCAAATCCAACATTTATGCAATGATTTTATCACGTTTATTGAAGCAAATATGTTGAGTTTGCTTGTAGTTTATTGATGTTTCTCAGTGGAACATCAAAATGTTTTGTATGTTACCTGAACTCTTCTGTGTCAGATGTTATATATTAAAATGTTTGGAAGTCCTTGTGTTGAGGGGCTCTTGCTACATGTTTATGTGCACAAGTGATTGATCTTTGACTCTGACGTGATGTAAAATGAGGAGATATTGATCAGAGCACGTTTGGGTTTTTTCATCAAAAAACAACCACTGGGGGGAAGTTCTCATATTCGAGGAGTAAGTCAATGGCTTTAATGAGTGTTTTTCAGGACTCATAATGTAGGTTTTAAATCATGATCCTCATGGTGAAATATGAGCATTACTTACAGTGTCTTCAGGAATAACCTTGGGTTTTATTTTTGTTTTTCAACATGTTATAAAGATGCTTTTAAAGACTCAAGTGATATGATCATAATTCTCAGTCCTGTCAGGTTAGATTGACTTTCCCAGTGACTAGTGTTTGGGAAGGAAGCAAGCCTGGTTAGTAAGGTTATCCTGATGTCAGGAAAGGTATTCTGAAGTATTAGTATAACTCTACATGTGGAATAATCCAGGAGCCAATGCAAACCTATTAAAGCAGTGGAAGCAGGAGTTTCATGGTTTGCATTTCTAATTCAGTTGGTTCTTAAAAATTCTTTTTGCTGTTTTAACCTAGAAAAAATCAGGGTTTATTTCCTTTAAAATGTGGTCATGAGTTTAAACTGAGAATTTAATTCCTTTCATGAAATAACTTTGAAAAATGGCACTGTTCTGCCTTAATAAAATAATTTAATGCTTGTTAAAATGCTCACATTAAAAGTCTTTAAAGTCTTCATCAGTTGGATTTTATTCATTCTTGTAGGTGGATTTAGAAAATAATTGTTTTGGCATATTTCTTTAAAATTATAATATACAGGAAATGGCAATAGTAGAGCTTTTGCATTAAAATTCTTTAATTCAGTGAACTTGGTTTCATTTTTTAATAACTTAAATTCATGTAGCACCACACAGCTACACAGATGCCTAGATCCTGCTTTCAGTGAACCAAAAAGTAGTGCTGATATACATGTCATACATGACAGTGGGATCTGAAGAGGGCTCAGCTTTGTGTGCAATACAGGAATTTTGGCTTGTAAATTTGTTTTGTGTGTTTGTGGTGTGTAGTGGCTGGGATTTTGGGGGGAAGGGAGTGAGGGGTTTTTGTTTGGTTTTGATTGGGGGTTTTGTTATTTTTTTATTTAACAGATCTAAAAGCAAGCTCTGCTTTCAGTGAACCAAAAAGTAGTGCTGATATACATGTCATACATGACAGTGGGATCTGAAG
>JAVHNF010070894.1:0-12129 GCA_034783455.1 Micropsitta finschii | reverse complement strand
ATCTCTTGTGATCACATACGACAGGTCCTGTGCATGTCTCCGGTAGCTTAAAACAACACCCCGATATTTATTTTCCTTAATTAAGATTGCATAAGATAGCCCTGGGTCCTGGAGACTGCTGCACAGACTGTAATGACGCCATGTAAATTGGGTTTTATGACCCAATATACTCCATATTGTCACATTCAGCCCTTGAATAGGAAGCTAAAAATCTTGGTCCCTATTTTTCTTGTTAATTAGGGTATTATTACTGGGGATATAATCTCATTACTTTTTGGGGAGGAGAAGAACGAGTTGGAGCCACTTTGAAAAGTCCTGAATGTATTTAAATGAAGCAAAATCCGTCTTTCTGCTAATTGCTGATTTTGCATCACACAGAATTCTCGGTCTGATTTGGGGGCCGGGTTTACGCTGTGCGAAGGGAGAGGGAAAAGATGCTCTTTGCTTTTTTCCTGCTCAGCTCTCCCATCCAGATGAGTGAGGGCTGCCCCATAGGAAACTCTGTCTGCAAATTTCCATTCTTTTAAACATCACAAAAATCAAATAAGCTGCAGCCACTTTGAGTAATAATCATTTGAATGAAATATTTGCTACTTTAAGATTTTTTTCCCCCTCTCTTCTTTCAGATGATCCTCTTGTTTTGCATGTGAAAAAAATCGTCTGAGATTTACAGCCCTCCCAAATGGAGATAAAGCCTTGGCAATGAGTTGGAAACCTGTTGTAATCTGTGATCCAGGAAACAAAGAGCCTCATTAATGCAGAGACTTTGGTGAGCCTTTGATGTTAGCTAGCATAGCATTCACTCTCAGTTCCATTTGCATTTAAACATTCATAAAAACATCATCTCTGCTTCCTTTGCCTTAAGCAATTTAGGAGTAAAGTATAGCTTCTATTTAAAGAAACCCACTGTGGTGAGGCTTAGAATACAAATATCACATAATCTTCAAGCAGAGCAAATATTTTATCCTACATTTCTGGTGGGCACATTTAATAATATTACATTTAAGACCCAAAATAAAAGATCCATCTTATTTTCATTAACCTTACACCACATATTCGAGTGAAAAGGGAAAAAGGGGCCCTGTTAATTCTAAATATACTACATACCAATTTGTGCAAGTAAGAGAATCCAGAGGATTTTACATTATTCACAAGAGCTGAGTTGTGGCAGTGTGGATGCCTGTAGCAAGGTGCCTACATCTGTACTGAGGCACACAACAGTGGGAATCTTGAACGAGGTTCAGGGTTTGTAGATATAGATATAGATACAGTTTTCTGAACTGCAGAATCTTCATCCTGGCTTTAGAATGGAGTAGAAATAGATTGTTAAAGTATTTTTTAATAAATAAGTATAAAGTAAAATACTAAAAAAAATGAATAAGCCTAATGTGGAGGTTTTCTATCAAGAGAAGACACTGTTACTTTGAGACACATACTGAGGGAATGGCAGGATGGGGGGAATTTGGAGCATCACTCAGAAAACAAAAGCCTATTTATCTTATTACATTCAAAAGTGTTATTCACCAGCCCACCTATGAGCACTGGGACAGTGCCGAAGCTACTGGAATCAGCTTGACTTGATGTATGGAAGTGCTCCATTCGGGTTGTCCATGTTCACTGTGCCATTAAAACAAGAGAGGGAGCAGAAACTGAACCCGTGTTGCATCGGGAGCTCTTTATATTTTCCCTCTTAGGAGCAAATAGAAGGAAATCTTGCTGCGTGGCGTGGCGAGTCGGTGCAGCCAGGCTGATGTTTTAAGCATTATAAGCAAGTTTGCTATATGATGAATATCCAAAATTAAAAACTGAAATGGAAAACACTTAAAACCAACTTTACCTTGGATAAAATATTTCTGGAGCCGGATCAAAGTAAAAGCAAGAGCCTGGCTTACTTGTCAGATCATATCTGCACTGAACTTCAAGGTTTGATTTGTATTATTTACATGGAAAAGGTCCCAAGAAACCAATTTGGCACCGCGTATCTTCATTACGTTTTTTCGCTTGTATGGGTGATTAAATCAATCCCGGGTTCCTGGTTTAATTTTTTTGGAGAGGTGCAGCCATGTGTGAATTGAGGCACTTTTCTGATGTCATCTTTGTGCTTCAGACATACTTTTTTCCCCTCCTTTTTTTCTTTTTGGAAAGGAGACTTTCAAAGCAGCATGTTTGCTCCACTGTTGGAGTTTCTAACTGGCCTTCCAGTGACCGCTCAGAATTAAAGGTGTGCAATGACATTTTAGAACATTTTAACCGTAGCACCTGCAGATAACAGTAAACCAGATTAAATTATAACCAAGTCTGCCTGTCAATCCCTCTGTTCCTCATCCTGCATTTATCAGCCTGTTCTCTGAGGGCTGTGTGTGAAACTCAGCACATGCATTTCTGTACCGCGCTAAGCAGTGACGTTATGTGGCTTCACGGTACACGTTATATTGAGTGAAGCCTCTCCTTTAAAGTCAATGTAAATGGGTTAAAGTTTTCTCTTCTGCTCTTTAACAGGGGCTTCAGAGTGAAGCACTTGGATTTAGTTCATTTATGTTTTTTCTTCCTCATTTTTTTATTAATTTAATAGCATCGCTTTGGAGTAGCTCCCATTTTACTCTCTTTGGACACATTTTATCCTCTCATACAAGTTCATTTAATGTAAGGGACACATCTGCCCCTGGAAGGTTGAACATCCTACATCTGCTTTCCTATTTCACTATGTTTGCAGCAAATATGTTTCCCTGATATGCATACACAAACCAAAGTATGCTTTAGTTTAAAACCAGAGTTATTTTTGTAGCCAGTTAATCAATTCTCTACTAACAGAGGCACCTTCTAAATATTTACCCTTCTTTTGGAGAAGAACATTTGTAGATCATCCCAGAGGATGGTTTGATTGATAGATTGGCAGTGCAAATGTTTCAGATGAGATGGAAGAAAACTCCTGTGCAGGGTTCCAGCTGGGAGCAGGAGCTCCTGGAGGATAGGCTGGTACCAGCTGAACTAATCCTGGCAAGTGACCAGAGTAAATCAGGCCACTGAAAGCTCTGTTTTGCCCAAAGGGGTTTACACTGGTGTAATTACCCCAGCATAGTCATAGCAGGAACATTTCCTTAGTCTAGACAAGCTCTAATAGGTAAAATAGATCTATCGTTTGCAACTGAAACATCTCGACCCAGCTAAGGCAAGGGCAAAACCTCACATTCTTCTTCCCACTCTGCCTTTCCTTCCCTTGCCTGGGCCTGGGCACAGCAGGATTTTGTGTTGGTTTGGAGCATCCTCCAGGTTTGTTGGTCTGTGACAGCAAAAAGGCTCCAGCAGCTGCTCAGCCATTTCCCTACTTAATTCACTCTGCCCCTCTTAATCTCACACGATTTTCAGTGTTTCTTTGACTTTCTGCATTGATTTAAGCGTACTTAAAGGATTCACTAGCAGCTGCCAGAAGATAGCTTTTAGAATACCAACAGAAAATCGACTTCCTGACATTGCACTATTTAGGTTGTTTTCTACTGTCTACATGCTTTTCTGGAAATGTTTCCAGCTGTTGGGACTTTTTTCTCCCTTGGGAGGCAAGTAGTGAAGGCAACGCAGCCTGCTGATGGGGGCCAGCATCCTGCTTTCTCCAGGAAAAGAGGATAATCTCTCTCCAAAGACTTCATCAGATGTCAAAAGCCATAGTGTGAAATCCATTTTGGAGACTGTGATCTTTGGATAACTCCCTGCACGTACAGCACAACATAGCACAAGCTGTTGTCAAATCCCCCAGTGCAGATTTTGGGTCTTGCTTTGTCTAGAAGATCCCCTCTGTTTCCATTTTGCCAGGCTGTAAGGCTGTCTCTGCAGGCAGTTTCCACTTAACATGTCTTTTCTTTGTTCCTGATACAAACAACACTTCAGATTATTAAAGGACTTTAAAAGACTCATCTATTTTTCACTCGATGTTTCATTCACCTCTTGCTGTTGGACCTGGACCAAGCAACTGGCATCGTGTTTGATATTTCTTACTCCTTTACCCTGTCAGGTTCTCAGGCGCTTACCCAATGCTGAAAGATCTGAGTTTCCAACAGGAAGGAGCATGTTTATTTGTTTACAAAAACACTTTTCCAGGGCTGCATCCTGTGGTCATACAACCATCCAAGTAGTCCCTGCTCCGATGAGTCATGCCTCTAAATTAAAAGGACCCATGAAGATCGATTTGCAGAATCACACTCATTGCTTCCACAACTGTTTTTCCATCAATCATAGGGAAAAGTACATTGATTTTTGTGTCCATAAAAGCTTACTTTTACCAAACCAAAGGACTGGGTTCCATTTTTCTCTGGCAGTGTCCTCTGCATTTTAACCAAATCCTTACAAGCCGACAGAAGCAGCCCCTTGTTGTGCATTTGGTACGATTCACATGGAGTACACTTTGTCCTGGGATTCCTGTTTGTACACTGCATGGAACAAAGTACAGGAGAAATCCAAATATTGTTCTTTTAGCCCAGGCTCTGCTCAGACATGTTACCCAGGCCATGCTGAGCCTGGTTAAGAGGTTATTATCCAGACCCAGCTTCCAACTGCATCTTCCCTTCTTGCACATCTCCCACCGAAGGTGGCTGTACTCCATCAGATGGGGCAGTGTAATTTCACACATAGACAGTCCCCAGACTGCTTCTGTCCAAATGAGCCCCTGTCTAAAAGACAGTTAAAAGGGCACTAAAAGAATTATTTCAAGAAACCTGAGTTAGACAGAACTGAATGAGGATCACTGCTGGAAACAGGGCTGGATGGCAGCAGTGAACTGCTGAACTGAGGGCAGACACTGAAACTGGGTGTAGTTGTGACCGGGGACATCTGACTGGAGAACTGCTCTCTGGATGCTGAAGAGGGCAATGAAAGGAAAGAAACCCACACTAGAGGCTGCTTCATCGAGAGGTACCCGTGGGGACTGCTGCTGCTGGTGAAGAGTGAAAAGGGTTTAGGATTATTATGACAACCTTGGCTGCAGCTCTTTCTGTGATCCCCACATTAGCACATCAAACTCGTGCAGAACAGAGCTGGAGGCTTTGGCAGTCTCCTGCCTTACATGAACACGCTGCTGAGTCCCATGGCAGGAAGCCTCTCTGAGTCTCTGCAGGCTGATCACCTCCTTCCCAGTGCTAAAGCTATGCAGAAAGAAAGGGGGAAAGAAATGCAAACAGCTGGTAGGAAGTGAGACTCAAAGGAAATTGTCAGGGTAGTGGTGGGATGGGGTGGCTGAATCAGAAGCCAGAGGAGAATGATTCCGATGTCTAAAAGCCATCCATAGTATGTGGGGTGTATTGATCACTTCTGATACACTCAGCACCACTCCAGACCCACACCAAAATGTGTCTTTCTCTGCATTTACTAGGGCTTTTTTTCTGCATGGTTTTTAGTTTATGAGTGTTGTCTGCTGTGAGAAAGAAGAAAAATGATTGAAGAGATGAGGGGGGGAATGAAGCAGAGAAAAGAACATGGGACTGGAGGGGCCAGAACACTGAATTTTTAAGTGTTCACACCAAAATTATTGACAGGAAAAGGAGGAAGGAACTGAACATATTTACAAATCTGAATTCAGCACAGCAGAGCTGCCTGCTAATGAATGCAGAACACTTCAGCTACCACTCATATACATTTTTATTTATTTTGCAGATGTTACTTCTTTCCCATCCTAACTGATGGCTTTCTGGAGACACACTGACAACAAGCCAGGGTGAGCCTGTCAGCATCGTACTTCTCTGTGCTTCAGACTGGAAATAAAAGGAAAGTGAGGAAAGGTAAAGGCTGAAGGGAGGTTTGTATTCCTGCATCAGGTATGCCACCCCCTTTTCCTTGCCATTTCCCTCTTGTCAGCAGTTTCATCACCTCCCCTGGTTCACGTGGATGTGGGGGACCTCGTGCAAAGTACAGCACAGTTGCTCCTTCCTACTTCTCTGCGCTTCAAAAGTGTCTATAAAGAAACCAGATTAAAGCGGCTTTAAGAGCTGTGCTACAAATCCTATCATATTAAGCAAGACAATCCAGATAGTTGTTTTGGGCTAGCTGAACAGAAGGGGTGCCTTTGAGTTGAACTACATGTTTCAACAGTATGTTGTTCTGAAAAGTGTTGTATATGTGCCGACATCCGCTGTTGGCATGTGTACAGACTGAAGCTTGCCAGCTCCTCCTAATCTGGAAAGAGGAGACATGCAGTGTTAAATACATGTGTCATCACTAATCATTGCCCCCCCCCTTCCCAATTTTATCATTTGGTTGTGCAATATATTTGAACAAGTCAGCCCATTTAGTTTAGATGAACTTGGGCCAAATAACTGTACTGGAGCTGACTTCAGAGGCTTGAGAGGAGTTGTTGGAGTAGCTCTTCCATAAGTAAATGTGAACATTCTGCTATGCTCCTTATTCTGCTCCTTAGACAAAGGCCTTTTGGTAGGGCTGCAGTTGGAGGGAGGGAGGGAGAGCCCCTAAGAAAACAAACAAACTCTGCAGCTCATTGCATCATAGGACTCTTGACTTCCACCATGTTAAATTGCATAGGCAAAACAGGGCCAGGCCTAAGCAGAGCTTACAAAAGGGACTCCAAGGAAACCCATGCTGCAAGGTATGGTTTTGGTGACTCAGTAGGTGACATGGATTCTTCTGAGTCAGGATTGAACCAGTGCTCTCGCATGACGTTAGCGCACCCGAACTTCAGATGTTTCTTAGACTGACAGCCTGACTACTCATGCCAGTAAGAGTCCTGGGATACTTTTGCACTTGTACAGATGGTGATTCCAATCTCCTGGTCAAAGTCCAGCTGCATTAGTTGTGTTTTCCCTCAGTAACTGCTTTGTATGGTGTCAATTATTGGGCCCTTTAAGGCTGTGCACAGCCCTGAAGCAGGACTGCAGCTGGGTGTGCTGCACCTTTGACTGGTTAGTTGGAAGCTGACACCTGGGTATTTAAGCAGGGGGCAGAGGACTCTTTCTTTCTTTCCTGATGATGGTTACAGCACTAGTGGTATGTGAGCTTGCTCATTTAAAACAAGCTTGTGGATGACCGTAGGTGCTGTAGGCACACCTCTGGGGTTCTGGGCTGACTTCTGTGGCTCTGCACTCCACCATCAGCACTCTGCTCATCATAAAGGTATATTCGAGGGTTACCCACAGCTTGCTTCTGTTTTTGTTAAGTGGCTTTGGTGTTCCTTATCCTGCTCAACAAGTGGGCTATAACAGAAGCCTTGAATACAATCTGCAGTTGGTGGATTCTGGTCCAGACTTCAGCTCTTGAGACCCTTAGTTTTGGACTGATGTGTATGGAAATTTGTGTCCTTAATTCTGTGGCAAGCCTGTTAGCTGTCTGCTTGTGATGTGTATGGGTCCAGGAATGATGCAGTAGTAGCAGATGAAGTGTTTCTGAAAGCTGTAGAGATGTGGAAGGTGTGTGGTTGCAAGAGGCAGCTTAGTAACAGACAGAAGTTGCTAAAAGTCTTGGTGACTAGAGAAGAAAGCACAGAAGCAGAGACTTGAGAAGGGCAAGAAGAAGAAGTACATAAAAATATGATCGACCATTTTAATGGCTAAACATGAATTATGTTATGAGGTGCTTTCATCTCAGTATAGGTTGGCATTCCCCAGCTTTTTATATTTGTATATAAATATTTTTCTTGAAGTAAAGTCAGCCTAATTGGAAGTAAGAGCTATTCTATGTCGTTTATTTTAATACTCTAATATATTTCCCCTAGTTAATCATTGCTATTTCTAAATATAAATTTCCTTTCCTTTTCTTTCAAGTCACTTAAAATGAAAGGGCCTGCTTTACTCTTTGACCTTCTCTAACAAGCAGACCCTTGAAATGCAGCATTTCCAGAAAGCAGGCTGCAGGAACAACAGATGGATTTAGTAAATTACAGCCTGCAGATGAATTGTATGAGGAGTCAGTTTGGGATGGAGGCTTAAAATACATAGAAATTTTCTGTGCTGTAGCTTGTTTCTTGCTGTCAAACAGCGCCTGGTAAATGCAGAGCTTGTGCGATGCTTGCTTTCTGTACTGATTGATTTGTAGAAGCCGTTCCATCCCAAGTTATGGGTTCTTTGGGTGCAAGCCTGCAATCCTGCTCAGCCAGGAGACTCTGTCCTGTAGGTATGTTTCAGTACTTTGCATTTCTTTTATTCGCTGAAGCTATTCTGACAGACTGCTTACACCGATCAGCAGATCCTGGAACCTGTTTGTGGCTTCCCAGGGGTTTCATAAACAAATTAGTGCATGTGTATTTGCAGGACAGGTGACTTTTAAATGATAAAAAAGTAGTTTATAATCAAAGTGCCTTTCTTGTAACAATAATCTTGAGCATTTGCTTATCATCCAATGTGCTAATCCTTTTCAGGATTGTTTTTCAACAGCATGGTCTTGGTTCTGCAGACCTTGCTGACAAAACTGAATCTTACTGTGTTCATGAGGTGTAACTGTGTGTGCACAGACTGCAGGAATGGATCCTTTCCTCAACGTGATTTAGCTGTTGCTCTGAGGTTTGAAGCTCCATAATGTATTTGATGTAGAGTAGCTGCAGTAAGTTGTCATTGTGATCAAACACAAAGTGTCTGTGGGGAAGAATAAATTATTTGCATGAGTGTGATGAATGCTCGAAGGGAATTTGATAAGTTGCATGTTGAGCACTGGGAAAATTCCTGCAAATGATCCACGTTGTTCTTTGCGGTATCAGAAACTTAACATTGAAAGGAGATCATCACTGCCTCTGGTTACTGCATAGTGTTATTAAAGCTCTTCTGAAATCTAAGATAGCAGGGTAATCAATACAAGTTCAGGTAGGCTCAGGAGTTTTTACATAAATAAGGATTTATTTCTAATCTTATATTCATAAGCTGGTCAACATATTTTACAGCAATCTCCTATGCTGTGTGTGAGTTCACACTCCTTGAAGTCTCTTGCATTTAAATCAGTTGTGTTACAGCCTCAGTGAATCTCTGCATTGGGGTTTCGCATGAAGCCAGCATTGTTCAGTACGGAACTTGCAGAAATTGTCTGCTTCAGCTTAAGTAGGATTCTGTTTTATGAGGAAAAGCTGGCCCTAATGAGGATGGTAATAACTACAGTCTTGTTAACACTTGGGAAACTTGTGGGAATATTCTCATTGCTTCTTTCTGCCTGCCCTCTGAAATCAGGCTGCAGTCTATTACTGTCCACTGCCCCAGTCCCAGGACCAGCTATGGACCTCTCGGCGTGCAGCGCTGCTCCCATCCCCAGGCATGCCCTGGCTTCCTCACAAAGAAAACCAGTGCACGTGGGGGATGAGTGTGTGTACAGATCTCCTGGGACAGGCAGTGTGGGGCGAGGGTGTGTACCTTGGGACAAGGATTGCAGGGAGCATCTGCCCAGTAATGTAGATCCTGCCTCTGGGGAACCTTCCTTGAGAAGAGTGTCCGGCATTGTTAATGCTCTATTTGCAGAGCAGGTCTCAGTGATGCACTGCTCAATGTGCTGGTAGCGTCCAGTGGCCAGGCTACACATGCCATGTTTGCACTTGATAATGGTGTTAAAAGACTGCAAAGTTTCCCCATTAACTCTCGGATCCAAGCAGGATTACTTCTATGGGAAGCAGTGACACAGTGCAAACTAACAGCTAATGCCAGTAAAACAGCAACTCTAGCCTATGAATTTCTTCTAAGGCAGGCACTGTGAGTGAGAATACAATCTTTTCCTTTTCAAAAGGTCCAGCCCACAGCAGTTCTCTGCACAGTAGGTTTCTCTGCATTCCTAGAGCTACTCACGTGTAAAAGGGCTGCAGCAGTGCTCGGTAACTGGAGTAGTTTTTGCATGCCATGATTTGTTACTGCTCTAAGGTTTGCAACTCATAACATGAGCTGTTGATGCACATTATCAGCGAGTTGTCACAGTGATCAAAAAGTCCTTTTCTTAAGCCACTCACAGCAGGGCTACATAACGGTTTAAGATCTGAAATGTCCAGCTGAAACTCTACAGAGAACTGCTCAGGGAGGCAGAATGTAATTACCCATGCTGGAATCTGGCCAGGTTTCCAAGGTTAACACCTTTCATCTTGACATCAAATCTTTAATGACCACATGTGGTAAAGACATTTGTTCAACATCTCGTATGGGAATATGGCATATCCAGAATTACTGTGCCTCTGCCATGCTGGAGTACCGGTTCAATACTGGTCTAAAGGAAAACTGCTCTCAGAGATGGCAGCAATATTTCATGGACAACCACACATTTCCTTTGGAGACTCATGTTTGACTATAAGCAGAACCTAATGGCCTGAGTTTTTTTGTCCTCCAAATGATCTGGTCCTCTGTCCTTACAGGCTAATAGTGATCACTGTAATTACAATTTATTTTTGGGTTGCCAAATAAAGTAATTAGAGAAGTAGCATTATGATTTTGGAACGATACATTAGAGAATGAAGGGGGGTGATGACAGCATGTCCTCGCAGTGCCAATTAAAACACTGCTGAGGAGATTCAATGCTACTTCCCGGAGATCCAAGCAGGCAAGAGGTTCACGGGGATTCACTCAAGCAGCAGGACTACAGAAAGGTTCCTTTCTGCTTCTAAGCATATGGCATATGAAAATTCAGCCAGGGGAATAAGCTATAGAGTGTCTTCCTTGAGCAGAACATACCATTTAGAAAGCAGATAGAACAATCTGAAGCATCTTTAAAGCAGGTATTTTTTGTGATGTCAAAGATAGTATAGCTGAAGCAAAGAAACATTAGCTGCATTTACTTATTAGTCTTGTTCAGACTCTGTCAAAGACTTCTATTTATGACCATTAAACATATTAAACTTTCCACTCTATTAGTCTGTGCCTAACTAACTTTTGCTTAAAAGAATAAATGAAAATAAAGCTGAGTTGTGAGGGCACATACATCCCATTTAGGCAAAGAGAAGCTACAGTATTACTAGCAGGAGCTGTAACCACTGTGTGTCTTCCCTGTTCGTGTGCTGCATCCTTGGCGAAGAGGAGTGAGAAGATGACTGTGGTCTGTGCAGGTCTTGCTGGGGGTTCAGTAACTGTTCAGTCTTGATGGTGTATTTTGCAGCAAGATACCATATTCTTTAGGAAAATGAGCACCATAACTCTCAAACACTAAATATAGAGGTGAAAAGAATGGAGATTGGAGCATCCGGGGAAATACAGCTGATAGATCACATACAGAGTTGACCATCTAGAGACTACATCAAGATTATCTTGCCTTTGTATACTTTGATAGAACTTTTCCGTCCTCATGGTTAAACAAATGCGTGCCTGTATCCAGACATTTGGTTTGTGGTCCCTTTCCCAGAATCATTAACTAATAGCATCATAGAACTCAACCTCCACTAGAATCTGGTTGCTTTCTGGTGCATTCTGGTAAAATGCACTTTGTTTCCCATCTTTCTATCAATGGCAATTTCACAATGTCTGGGTTAGTGCATTTATGGCTTCTTTTAGAAGTTATAATAAAAAGAAACACGTGCTCCTCTTCAGCTGTGTTGCCGTAGCTTGGTACAATCTCATGAGCATGCTTTTGATGCTGTGAATAGCTGCGAGGCAAAGCTGGAACCACTACTTCAAGTCCCCAGGAAAGGGGAAAAGTCTTACAAGCTGCCTTTTGTTTTAAGGTATTGGAAAGCACAAAGTTTCCACCTGATTCTCATTGCTGATGCTGAAAGCCTCTCGGCAATGGGGAGTCAGTGGGTATGCCAAGACCCATGCTGGCTCTGAGGCAGGGCACTGTTCCCGTGCACTCCTTCTCTGCTGACCCACTGTCTCGCGTCTCCTCACGCACCGAGTTTGGGCATAAAATGACTGTTTGCTCTTTGCAGTCAGTGTTTGTTTCCTAATGGATTAGGAGACTCTTGACAGGGCTGGACACCCTGTTTCTCCAAACCTGAGTAGGTTAAATGCAGAGAGGCGAGGTGTTTCTTGCTGGTCTTGATGCAGTGGGGTTGGCTGACATGTGGGACTGGCAGGACTCTGGGTGGGCTTGCTGAGGAGCCAGCTGTCCCCACAGGGCAGTCAGAGGAGGAGGCTCAGGGACAGCCGTGCCCCTCCATCCTGCCCCGTGGTGCTTGTGTTGGCCTCCTTCCATGTCCAACCTGCTGCTGCATTTCAGTGCGACCCACTGGAGGGAGGCCATGCCTCA
>JAVHNF010070885.1:20188-41770 GCA_034783455.1 Micropsitta finschii | reverse complement strand
TCACTATTTGCTTTCCAACCTGAAACACCATAGTCTATTAGCTGAACAGCAGCACAGGCATTGACACAAACTAAAATGAAATCGTAATAATTCAGCTTTATTCAATTCCTGAAAGCTGCTTTGTAGACACATCACAGGCAAGCAGGTATTTTGTTTCAGTGCTGTATTAGAAGAAGTGATGCAAATCCACCATTTTCCTGTGTATTACAAGGTGTTTGAGTTCAGGAATCACATACCAGCCTATAGCACAAAGTACTTTCTTGAAACCTTTCTCAGTTTGTAAAAAATAAAAATCATAGCTTTTCTAGTGCCAGGTTTTTTTTCTTCCCAAATAAATTTTTAATGGCAGCCTTAAGTCTTGCCTCTCTTGTGTATTCTGGGGCATGGATAACTAGATAAAAATAAAGCCCACCAGAAAGCAGTCTTAGTAATCTTATATTTAGCCTTAGTGAACAGTATTACTCAGAAACCACGAACAAGGTATAGTCCATCGAAGAAAAGCTTTCAACAAAGTTAGCCTGTATACTGAAATAGTCTTTGAACTAACACCTCTGAAGATGTGCACAGCAACTTTACAGGCAGCAATCTACTGAGCCTTGTCCATGGGGTAATGCAGAGGCTGAGCTAACAGTACTGCAGATCATTTATTTTTCATATATTAGAACAATTGCATTTCTTTTAAATCTCACAGAACTAGAACTTCCCTGTAAAAAAGAGCATTCTATGCAGTGTGACAGTTGCATGTTAAAGCATATGTATATAGAAACTTCTTTATCTACCTGTGCTTTCCACACACATTCAGGCTCATATGAACACATTATTTGTATGTTTGCATTTGTGCACAAATACTGTAGACACAGATACAAAATGAGATGTGTGTGCATGATAAATACATATAATATATTTGAAGGGGGAAACGAATTTATAGGAGGCTGGCCAGATTTAATTTGTCTGCTTGTATTTAGCACTTAAGGGCTTACATACTCAGTTTGCTCAAAAGAGTGAAGAAGTACTCCTTGCTTATGCCTCAAATCAGAAATGCATGAAGTGCAGCTGCAGAGATAATACATTCTCCCCAAAGGCTTTGGCTGAGCAAATTAGGTGTCAATGGGGTGCCTGCGCAGGCAGTACTCTCTCTAATTAGTCTCTTGAGCCTAGTTGGTGGCAGGTATAAGATGATCTAATCAATTGGTCTGTGTCTGATGGTACGTGTAAAAATCCTAGCAGGCAGAGCTGTCTCCCACAGGTCACTCACCTGCGCAGCGGGAACGCTCATTTTCATTTTTCATCTCTTCCAGCACATGATGCTGACAGTTGGTTTTAAGAAAATTGAATCCAAAAAATATCTAGTTCATAGGCCATGTAGGTCAAAATAAAGTTGCATTATGGGTATTGGTGATCCAATTAATTAATATTTATAGCAAGGAGTTGCACGTAGATGTTATCTGAGTGCAAATAGTATTGATAATATTTGGTTGGCTTTCTAAAACAGCTTCTCTAACACAGGTAGGAATAAAAGGTGTGGAAAAATCACCTGTTAATAGTACACTTTTTTAGAGAGAGAATAAACTGTATGTGAGGTGTGCATGTGTGGTGGAGGGAGAACCAGAACGAATATATTGGTGATGATCTTAAATACCCCCATCTTTCAGCTCAGAGAGAATACAGTATCTCCAGTTGTCAGCTCATATTTTCACTTTAAATCTGGCATTGTAGAATGAATACTCTTACAATAATGCTAAATCAGCTGCCACATAAATAGACCTGCACTCTGAGTGTGCTTTGCATGCTAAGGACTCTGCAGGAGCACAGCTCCGCCCCATGTGATAATTTATGCAAAAATTAAAAGCACCTAGAGAAGGATGCTGATGCTGCCAAAAGGAGCATGTATTGAATTGGTGAGCTGCATTTTTACAGGAAATTACATTCTTCTATTAATTAAAATAAAAATATTTGGGATTTAGTCATCTTCCTCTGCCTCATGTCTTGAGAACATGATTAATGTTTAAATTACAAGCTTCAGTATCCCTTCCTAGCACCACTGTTACATCAAGAGCTACTGCATTCTGAAGTTGGTGTCTGCCATTTTTAAGGTGGGTTAACACCTTATTTTATCCCTCTTGGGATCTGGGACAAACAGGATGTATGCAACAGATGATTTTTCTAGATAACAAACATACAGTTGAGTTACTTGATTTAGGTCACTTGATATTTCAAGCACATCATTAACTTGCTTGTTTAATGTTTAAACCAGGTTTAGCAGAGATGTCATGAAAACAAAAGTACCTGGACCTGTGGCCAAAAAGTACAAGTTCATTCTTAAAGCAGTCTGTTACATTTCAGATTTTGTTGTTGTTTTTTGTTTGTTTGGGTTTTTTTAAGGAGATCTGAAAGAACCTTATTTTGCTCTTGGGAAATCACAAGTTGTAAATATTCCATTTAACAATTTATGCTTTTATAAGCAAAGCTGTGACCAGAGGCCGTAAACACAATCTGCCAAGTCACCAAGCAGAACTTGGCTTTGTATGATCAGGAAAATGTATTAGCGAGGGTATTTCTAAAGTATATCTTAAAAAACGCAAACATGGAATACTAAGCCATCTGGGAATAGAATGGCAGCACTGTGTGGAGGGCCCTGCCTCGGGTCTTGGTTGTGTGAGCAACCGATGTTTCAGTTCAAGAGCCTCACTGAAGAAACAATGGTTTTTTAATAACACGACTGATTAACAGCAGTCTAAAATTTCATGTT
Organism: Micropsitta finschii; assembly: GCA_034783455.1. NCBI lineage: Eukaryota > Metazoa > Chordata > Aves > Psittaciformes > Psittacidae > Micropsitta > Micropsitta finschii. The sequence goes on along the minus strand of JAVHNF010070885.1, from coordinate 39,021 downwards.
TGCTCTATTGTGGATTTTCTGCTGTGGACAAAGAGACACCCTCCTCTTCCTCCAGTCAAGGGAAGCTGTCTATTTGATGTGAGTCTCATCTGAAACAACAGCAAAGAGAAGGTCTCCTGTCCCACAGCACAGCGATCACCGCACTCCTCTGAGAAGTGGCATATCGGTATTTAGTTTCTTCCTGTGTCTCAGGATAGGTAGACAGCTGTTCCCCATCATTCCATGAGGGCACTCTGAGGCCAAAGGAAGGGATTTCACCTGTTGACTCCACTTTGAATCAACAAACATTTAGTGAATTAGGGATTCAAATGCGAACCTTATATATTGTCACTGGGAAACTGTAGCACAGCCGCGGGAGAAGTGTGATGCTCACCACCCTTAGAAAGTGTCCTGAGGTCTGCTGATAGAAAAGTTCTGTGTAATGTAATTGCAGTTTTTCTCAAATTGAAGCAATCTGGTAACTCCTGCAAAACCCCCATCCAGATGCTTTTTTATAACAGGTCATTTTGTTATCCATCTTAGACTTCTCTGCTGTGGCTCTAAAAAGATCATCCCTAAAAAAGTGCTTTTGAATGAAGGGAAATGTAAATTTGGGGAATACTGTCAACAATGTTTCACCACTGAGCAGCTGTAAATCCCTGTGCGTTCAAAACATTGCTTTTCTTTTTAAGCTCTTGAAGGGTAAACTAATTGGATCTACTCTAATGTATTCATAAAATGGTTTGGGTTGGAAGAGACCTTAAAAGGTCACATCGTTCCAGCCCCCTGCCCTGGGCAGGAACACCTTCTACTTCACCAGGTTGCTCAAAGTCCCATTCGGCCTGGCCTTGAACACTTCAGGGATGGGGCATCCACAGCTTCTCTGAGCAACTTGTTCCAGTGTCTCATCACTCTCATAGTGAAGAACTTCTTCCTAACACACCTTGAAACAAGGTTTACTGGAACTTCAGCCAATCTCCCAGACCCTGAGGAAAGTGGGACTTTCATGTGGAATAGACAGTCAACACAAACTCCAGAGCAGCTTAGGAAACAATCCAAGCAGGACTCAATACGTGGTAGACCAAGCTCCAGGAGGGCTCAAGATATTAACATGCATTGTTAAGAACAGGCTTTTGTTTATCCATTTGAGGTATTCTGGTGCTTAAAGGGCAGAAGAAGAGCTCTCAAGAACCATGACAGGAACCCTGAAAATTATGAAAGTTAGATTTTGTGTTGAGATTAGGCTATTTTGATGAAAGCCACAATTAAAATGTTACACTTGAAACTGCAGTTCAAAACTCATGCCTTGTTTTTGTCCTGCTTTTGAAATGAGGGCTAGACTAGATTCACTGGCACCTGCATCCAGGCTGATTTAAATAGTTTTAGGACATGCTAATACAAACCAGTTCCATGCTCAATGAGCATTTCAGCATTCTTAAGTGCTAAAATTCCTTCATATTTGACTATTTCCCTGCAACTACGTTTAAAAAATGTAGCAGGTCTGCAGTTACAATCCTTGGTCTTGAAAAACTTCGTAAAACAAACAGATTTTGAACTTCAGAAAGGTACAGAATTCTCAGCAAGTCTCACTTTGTTACTTGGCATAGAATCCTACTTGGTATAAAGAGTTACGTATGTTAATTGTAAAAGCCTTGCAATGGCTCCAGTCCATTTAGCCTTCATTTAGCCTTCACCTGACTCTTCCTGCAGTTGTTGGATGCTTTGTTTTAAAGCAACGCTTCCCACACTCTCAGCCTGCCTTCTGTTTTGTGTAAATCTCGTCACAATACCTCCTTGCGAGTCCAGTTGCTGCTTTGAGCCTATGCATACAGGAATCAGCAGCAAAGTGAAAGACAGTGTAAGGGAAGCTAGTGGTTATTTTCAGTATATGAAAGGAAAGGTTTTAGTTATCTGCCTATTAATAGAAAAACACCAAAATAAAGGTGAATATGTTTAAACTCGGCACACCAAGGAGTCCCATAACCTGGCTGTGCCTGCAGTAATATTTGCCATGTACTCCAAGGTACCTCGAATAACTCTTGGGAAGCAAACCTGAGGAAACCATGAGGAAACATGAACTAGTTGCAAGCATTGCTGTGAAGGTGATCATGAGGGACTCCATGACAAGGGGGGCAAAAAAGACTTACAAATTCCTGAAGCTGTGCCAACATGTAGCAACCTTCCTTTGCATTCATGTGGTGTTACCACCTTGAGAAGAGCCAGTTGTCTGTTTATGACTGCCTATAATTTCCATGGACAGTGTGAGTGCTGATGGCACCTCCAAAGACCAGCACTTGGAGCAGAGATAAATGAATATGGATTAATATATCATCTCACTTAGGCAATCACCCTGAAAACACTGGTGGTTTAAGTTAATTTTCTTGAGGTACCAGCTTTAAAGTGCTCTGGAAGTCTGTCCTTTGCTCTGAGTTGGTGTCTTCATAACCAGGTTTGGACTAACTTATGTTTTACCAAGTAAAAAATCATTGAGGAATGTGATTTGTGAGGCTTATTATAATTTATATTGTTTCCTTACAGGATTAAATTTACCAGTTTGGAGGAGGGAAACAAAAACCTAATGAGGAGGCCGAAACCAGGAAGGAACCACGGCCTGTTTCCTTTCTTTCTCTATGGTGGATTTCATTCAAAAGAAAATTGAAGCTGGCAAGACCCTGTTTTTTTCCCTGCAATTTATTTAAAACCTTGCACGCATTTGGATACCTTGTGATTTCAAAGAACTATGTGAAGATTAAGCTTTTGCTTACTGATACATGGCATGTACTCTTTCAGTCTTTTGTGTTTGATTTTGTTTGATTTTCCACTGCAGCTCTGCATCTTTGTAAGGATTTTTATGCTTTCACCAGCAATGTCTTAAATACATTAAGACAACACATTTGGTGTTCACACTTCCTCAGTAATGACTGTACAAGGAAAGCCAGTGGTGGCATAAAGGACTGTGTGTTTTCTTTGGGAGTTGTGCGTATTTTGCAACCAATGGGAAGACCCTTTCTGCCAGAGCAAGCCCAACTTGTCCGATCAGCTGACAATAACAGCACTTTGCGACTGTTCCTGAAGTGTTGTTGGGTTATTTCTTTTTTCATTATCTCCTCAGACCATTCATATCCATTTTAAAAACATGGCAATAATTGCATGTTTACTGTAGTACTCTGAATTCGGTTACTCTGCTTAGGCTATGTAGCATGCCAGTTTTCAAAATAGGCCTGTGAGAAAGACAAAGCAAAAATGATGACATGTACGCAGCTGACAGATATACAATGAACTCTTCATGCTTTTATTCCCTTCAAGAATATTTCTTCTTTCTTTCATGGGTCTTGGCTAACATCTCTGTGTTTTTCCTCACACTGTTGACCTTTTGGAATGTTTTCTTGAAAAGCGGAGATGATGGAACTGTTCTGTTTAATTCAAGGCAGATACTAAGGTACAGAAAAAACTTCTGTTGAATGAGCCATTAAATCTAGCTGTGTTACTTTGCTACATGCAAAGCAAAATGGAGGATTTTCCTTTCCCAAACTGTTTGCTGTTCCACACCAAAGCACTGTTCAAGTTATTTTTCATAGGTATTCTGAGCTGATTGGAAGGCAGTACCAGCTACTGTTGTTAGATAGCTTTTCAGAATGAATCATTCAAATGCAAACTTTGCAAGAAATGTAAGTTATGTGATCTTAGAAAAGGAAGCCCCTGCTACAATTTGCCTGGGGAGAACATTGTGTTCAGAGGTGTGATAAAATTGCCCTGACCATGTACAATGCTTTGCATTCAGAGAGGGCAGGGCATGGTGCAAAACTCACTGTTGAATTATAGTCCTGCTTGGACAGAAACGCTTGCTAGGCAATATTATTCTACACATAAATTTGACATCCTTTGCTTGCTGGATGCATTGAATTACATTTTTAAGAACTGTGGTAACACTTCGGTTAGCTTTCAGTGTTTAAAAGGAGGGGGAAAGGATTTGTGCTACTGCCATCTTATTAAACTCCAGCAGTGTTTAATAAGAAAAAAACACCCAATAAGGCAAATCCTTGAATGCACAAAGGCCTCTTAATGAACCAGGATACAAGGCTACACTTTCAAAGAGCTGAACCATGGAAATATCCTCAATACTTGCACAGCCATTGAAAGACAGTTTTCCCCAATGACATCTCTGTTTCAGGATCTGGTAAAAGCCATCTGAAAGCCACTTTCAGTTACAATCCTGTTTAGAACTTACTACAGTTCTTCCCCTGTGTTTATGAGGGGGAAAAAGTGACCACTGAACTCTTGAATTTATCACACACTGAAACTGCCTTAGACGTGGTTTGTTTGGGTTTCATGTTTCTTTTTTTTGTAAGAGAAAAGTCTTTTATACATTATCTTTGCTACTTAAATCGTGTGCAGTTTGATGATTAAAATTAGCTATTTTTAGAAAAAAAAAAACTTGCAAAAACCTGAAGAATTTTTGAAAATGTAACAAAGATTACAATTAAGAATATAAGGGTAGTTTCATAGATGCTTCTACTTTGCAGCTTAAATTGTGAGGCAAAGAACTGCGCTGCTCAACTAAACATCTGAAGGTTTAATATAGAGAGTAATTCCCCAACTGCTCCCACGAGGCTAGCACATTACTATCTGTAGTGACTCATGTACAGTGTTTGCTTAAGGTATGTATGTGTGTGTGTATGTGTGTGTACACACACATGCACGTGAGATTATCTTCTCTGCCCCATTCCCACTTCTAAGCAACCACAGAAATAGTTGGTCCAAAAACTCTTCAAACTCGGTTGCTTAAAAAAGTGCATAAATACTTAGGTTCCTGAATAGTAACTTGATTTTCAGCAGTAGTGAGGTTATCTCAGCTATCATTCAGTTAATGAGTGACCAGGATCTCTTTCTTATGCACCTTGTTCACAGGCCCCCTGACTCCCTGTGGTGTGCTTGTGGGTTTGCAGCTCTCCCATGGAGACTCTGGGCCCTGGGGATGCTCTCCCAGCTCCAAGGGGATCCAGGTTCAGCACGCTGGTGCCATTCACATGAGCGCTGCAAATTGTTCTGGAACATCAAGTCTGCTGGGAAATGTCAAGGTATTTCGAGAAAGTAGAAGGCCGTTTGTCCAGGGAACTGACAGTACAGCCTTATTTCCCTCTTCCTCCTGTCAACAGAGCCCTTACCTGCATGGTTAGCCCGACTGACACTCATCAGTTAGGACCCCCTGACAGGTAGCCCACCATCTCCAGCACTTGCACAAGTGGGGTTTTCACCATAGCTCTTCTCAGTGTTGCAGAATGGGCTGTTTAAACCCCATCAATGCTCTTAAGAGATCTTCAGCAAATATCAGTAGTGTTACCCTATTTTTCTCTCATCCATCCTAAATCAGAGGACAGCAGCCACAGGGCCGCAGGTGTAGTAGGAGATGAAAGTGGGAAGGCATGTTCAAACTCTGCATAAGCCCTAATACTAAGTGAATGGGGAAGGGAAGATGGTGATAGAGATGGTCTGCATGACACAGATTCCTTGCAAGTTCATATTCACAAAACCTGACTTGACAAGTCAACCAGCTGGAGATGGCTTAGTCCTCTCTCCTGCTGGGTTCAGACCAGCTTTAATCCACACCCAGCAGGCACCACACCAGTCAGGGCACTCCAGTAATGCCGACATTACGTTACTGTATGGTATCCTGGATAAGTTGGGTCATTCTTACTACTGTTTTCCATCAGAACCATTGTTTAGGGTAAGTCCTCAGTACATGCAATACTGAAGATTCAATGTGAAGCAGACAGAGGCACAGCGGCGTTCACTTTCTCTTTGGTGCACAGGGTTTCTGCACTTCAGACTGCTGATTACAGAAGGTATAATGAAAATTCCCTGTGGGCCAGTGAGTGATTATGGGCCTTGTGTGCTCTGGGTCAGTGCACGCAACCAAATGTGTAGTCAATGCTCTGATATGCTCATATACAAAATATTCATATGTGAATATTATTGGGTTTGTAATCTTTGTTATATAAAACATTTAGGCTGTACAGACAGGGGAGCAAAATGCAGACACCCCGTATAAACAGTTACATTGCATTACTGAGCATAACATTACTCTCCCCTACCAGCATTTAGGTGGAGTGACTGTATGCTACTGCCTTGCATTTTTTCACATAAGCAAAAAATCTAAAAGTAAAGGATGCACTAATAATTCCCATCCCCCAAAATGCATTTCAGTGGTGCTGCATACAAAATCCCTGCTTGCCAGCTTCCACATGGATTTTTGTATGGTGCACTAAGAGGTATTCTTTTTTAACAAATAAAAAGGGGAGAGCTGGTACGTGAAAACAAAGTTAATGTAATTAAACATATATATATATACTTCAGAAGAACAGCATAGTAAGAAGTACAGTAAAATAAGTGTCGCATTATTTGTTACACCTTGTAATTTGTCTGTATTATGAAAGATGTAATGGTTTGTCAGCTGTAACTGTTGTTTTCTTGTAACATCATATTGAATAAAGTGTAGCAGAATCTCTTTTCTCCTTCATATATGTGATCTACACCTAACCCAGGGAATAAAGCCTTTCTGTTACTTTTTATTCTCCAAAAAATGAACACGGAAATGGTTGTAAACAACAGATTTTTAAGGAATGAAAAGTACTTAGAAGCAGGCAGGCACTAGACAGGAATGAGTTGAAAAGATTAGGCACTGATTCAGTCAAACACATGAGCTTAATCAGAACTACAAGGCACTGCTGACTACACAGGGCAAGGTTCTTCGCGTTTCTGTCTGTAATAGTTAGAAAGTTAATTATTTGGTGTCTCTTTCCATTTCATTATGTGTGGCAGGGGACCTATTTACACTACACTGGGATTTAATTGAAGTAGCAGAAGGGGCAGTTTTCTGGGGAAATAGAAGGTCTGATTTGAATGTATCATAATGTGGGGAATAAACTCAGGCTTATTGCATCTTCTCTTGAAATAAAAACCTGATAACTCTGCTAGAAAATCAGGCAAAACATATGATAGGCATTTTACACAACTTTGATACGGGAGTGTGATTTACATCTGTCCATACTAGGTTATTTATCTCAGTCTGTGAGTATGTGGTGCTATTCTTCACCTGCTCCTTTCTTTGGACATTACAGCATTAGACATACAAATGCTCACTCACACTGAACATAATCAATATGTGCCTTCAGTATTTTCTCCTTTCCATTGCTTCTAGCTTTTCTGGTTCTGACATCTTGCTAGAAGCTATTTTTAGACAATGAAAGTTCAATCAATTGCACAACTGCACAGACTTAGTTCGAATATTTGGCTGAAATGTCAGAATATGCTGTTTCAGCAAATGCAGGAGTTTATAGGGGTCCGATAGTTTTGACATCATTTTGGTCTGGGATAGGGGATGGCTGTAGAGCAAGTGCTTGTAGTCTCTAGGCTGATGGGGAAGCCACTGTCCTAGAACATGGATAATGGAGGACTGAAATTCTAGTCTTGGCTCCAGCTGATCAGGAATAAATGAAGATAAAATGGTCTTCCTTTTAGCTACAACAACATAGGCTTGATTGTGGGCCTTCAGTGTCCCAGGTTTTATCTAGTAGAATAATGTTCCTGCCCAGTTCTGATGGCAAATCTCTTCAGAATAATCTTTACTTTTTATCTGGAAGGTTGCCGCAAAATGACGTCAGCTGCACCCAAAGGGCACTGCACAAAAACAAACCAAGAAAACACATCCTATTTTAGCTGTGGTTCTCACTGGCTAGGCCAAATTTATGAAGGTGTTGTCTTTTCATAGTCTAGATGAATAATTTGCGCTTTCAGCTAAGTATCTGATTTGTTCAGTATTCCTGACTCACTACCTGTGTGGCAACTTTAACCTACAGATCTCTCAGATACAAATGAGAACCAAGAATTATTACCTAAAAAGGTTTGTATGTTTGAGCACTGGGTACCAGGAAGCACACTCAGAGTGAGCTTTTAATTATGTAGTATAATCCTTAAAGCTGTCTCCTGACCTCGTTGGCTGCACTCCTAGCCTGTTTAGCCCCAAGGTTTTCTTCCTAAACCAGCCTGGCTGCTACAGCAAAGCAAGAGATGCACATAAGTAGAATAGCAGCCACCCCTCCCCCGAGAAAAGAAAAACCGGAGGGAAAGTGTTGGAGCAACCTCGTGCCACTAGGTTAACACATACAGTTTCTCAATAATGCCTCTCCTTGTAAACCCCTGCAAAGTAAACCGTACAGCAGCAGAAGGGCTTGCTGCTACCAGTGGGGGGTGGTGTTATGGACATTAGATTTGAGAAGCTTATATAGCACATGGGTGAGGATAAAGGGATACAAATCAGAGAAAAAAACCCTGAAGAGATTAAAAAAAACCCCAACATCCAGGGCCAAGTATTTACTGTTCATTCCCCATGCGAGTGGTGTTCTATATTGTCTGCAGTGAGTCATGCTGAGAGCGAGCCAGGCACAATAATAGCGGAGAGGAGTCCTGCAGCCCCTTCGTGATTGCCTATGCCGGCTGATACTGAGTTGAGTTGGGCAAAATAAAGTGATTCCAAAAATGTTCTTGGTTCTTTTTTTTTCCCGCTTTTACCCTGTTTCCCAAAGAGCCCAGCAGTGATTGTTGGGGCTGCACTACCTAAACTAAAATCAAACATGTTTTGAAAATAATTTTCCAAGGACTGATAACGGCAATTCACAGAAAAGACGCAACAGCTTTAAGTGCTATACAGCAAGATACTGCAGTGCTACCTACCCTAGTAAAGGCTCAAAGCCTAAGGAGATTTATGGTATCATAGGAACATGTTAACCTCACCTTTCAACAGGAATCAGGACTACACCATAGGTTTCAAAAGGGGAGGTGTTCATCTGACAATACAGCTCATTACAATAGTTTGCCTCCAGCTTCCACCTGAGGAGCTCAGAGATACGCCTGCACTAATGAAATGAGCTCTACACACAGCCCTGGGATATACTGGATAGATGTAAAGATCCATATTCTGTAGAACAAAAAAAGAAAACCCAACCCACCCCAAAAACCAAGGCACAGATTCAATTCTCTATTTGTAAAGCTTTGCTATGAGCATAAGCACCCAGCCGAGTATTTCACCTGGTGTTTGGTAAAGACTGAGCATTCAAGGTACTTTTTTTAGAGCAGTTTATCACAACAACAACAAAGTGTAATTTCTGTGTTGAAAACAAGTCACATTTCATTGTATATATAGATGGAAAGATATCAATGTATTACTTGACAAAGTGCTGTGGTCCAGTAGGACTGCAAAGAGTTGTTCATTGACCAGATGCCCAGCATTATGTCAGCATGGAACAGGAAGAATTGCAGGTACATCATGTTGGCTTTGCTGGGAAATACTGTAAACATAAACTGCCACTTGGCTGAATGAAGAGACACAGATATAACCGTCAAACTTTTCAGAGACCATCTCAGATGTTCTATAATCCTCCCTTGTTTTTTTTTCCTTACAACACACAATATGGACAGCAAAGCAGAAGTGATTTCCTGCTAGGGAGGTACTGCCCTACAGAAATAGTCCTTTTCATATAGGTGGTTAACATTTTATAGATACTTCTCTCCCAGCATGCTGTTCTGGCCCATTACACATAATAAATGCAAACCACTACAGCCCTAACATGCCCTTTTCATGTATATTGCTGGCTGCTACAAGTGCTCATCTATCTGTTGAGCACTCAGAAAGCAGCCCCAGCACAGGGTATTTTGGAACACAACTACTTCTTTGGTGGGGACGTGAACCAGCGAAGAGCTGCACTTCTGGTCTCCCACACCCACTAGGTGCTCTCCAGAACTGCCTGTTTACATCTGGGCAGTGTCCGTGTTTTCACTGCCGGCTGTTTAGCTTGTGCTCATGCATGTTGAGTGGCTAACCTGGAATAGCAGGAACCTGTAATTCTGGGAGCAGCTCCATTAGTGGTCAGAGGTACCCTGCTCTTCTGCTAGTCCAGAGGCAGCAGCAAGTGAGCTCTGTTTGGACGAGTGAGGTTTGGCTGCTCCGTAGCTCCAGCTGCTGTCAGAGCATCAGGACTGGAGATGGAGGAAGCAGAAGAGAGCACGAGACAGAGACATGTGTGCGGTCTGAGGGCAAGGCCATGAACCTGGCAGTGGTTAGGAAATGGTCATGGGCAAGTTCCCTTGTGTTAGAAATCACCTCTATGTTCACCCTACTGCTTCGTTTATAACCCCAAGCAATCAGAAAGGGACAGTTAGATATCCTCCCAAACCCTTTCCCCAAGCAATCGTAATTTAGATTTAGGCCAGCTGATTGATCAAAGGAAAGAGGAGAGTCTCAGACAGTTTCAGATGAGCCTTTGCAAGTTCCTAAATATGAGGAAGTGTGCTATGCGCTCACCACCTGTAAGAACATGGAGCTTTGAACACCCAGTGTGTTTCTGCAGCATTGGCCAGCAGGGTTTCCTATGCCAGGGCTGCCAAAGTAAACAATACCCAGTTTTTGAGAGAGAAGGCTTGTGATAAACCCCCTTTTGGCAGCAGTGCCAGGTAGGATGGAGAAGACACCACCTTAACCAGGGGAATAAGGGAACCAGGACCTGAAAGTTACATGGGCTCTTACTGGAGCCCTGATGACAAACTGGAGCTGAAGCAGCTTTGCCCGCTGCCATCAGGGCTTGGCTTCTCCTTATTATTGCTGTGTCAGTCACTGTCCATAACTCAAAACATCAGTGGCTTACACCGTGTTCTCCCATCGCCAGACAGGACTGTGCCAGGTACACAGTACCTTTATGGCAAGAAACCGACAGTGCCCTTCAGAATACTGAGCCCGATGAGTTCCCACAGCTGTAACTCGGGCTTGCTGAGCTGCTTTGCACCAACGTATTTTGACTGCAGGAATCTGTCTGGCAGGAGAACATGCCAGGAACGAACAAGGAGCACATTTACCTTCACTGGCCTTGCTGAACGCCATTTCAGACACCACTTTAGATGCCCCATTTTGTGCAAACATGCATTTCTCAGCAGCGCCGCTGGCACAGGCCCAGAGGCTTGGCCACAGGCACCGTGCTTCTTGCCGCATGCAAAGGAGGGCCGAGGGGAAAGCAGGGGCCTTAACCTGAAGCACCGTTCACGGAAAGCCTGCGGTGCCCGCGGTCAGCGTTACCGCCAACACCGAGGGCCTGACAGGGCCCCGCCGGCTGCCCTGTCCCTAAGGTGAGCGGAGGGGCGACACCATCGCTGTTCGCCAGGAGGCGCCATGCGCCGGGGCGGCCGGCGCGGAGCTCGGGACCCGCGGCCGCCGGGGCCACGAAGGGGGAGCTCGGCGCCAACGAGAGGGAGAAATAACACCCGGGTATCCGCGGCGGAGCGGGAGGAGGGCTCTAAAGCCAGGGTGAGGCAGGGTGTGTCCTGCCGCTGCGTTGGCACGGGGGAGCGGTGCTGTTGCTGTGAAATCAGGCGGGTTTGGAAGGTTCGAGCCATGCGCTGAATGCTTTTGAGCGACATAAGAACTAGCACAGCGAATAGAGGTTGACGTTAGTTTTAGCCATGGCTCCGGACTGGCATGGGACGGCACAGCACTGCCGGGCAGAGAGGTGCTGGATGTCGTCCACTGAGAGAAGCCGGGCCGTTTGCTCCACTCGGGAGGCCCTCTTCCCCAGAGCTCATCCTTGTGGCATCTCGACCGGGAGCACATCCTGGCTGCCAACACCCGCCGCTGCGAGCTGCATCCCACCACTCCTGAGGGCTACGGGGCACCCTACCCCAGCCTCTCCTCCACATCCATCCAGACACTATCACCTGCCAGTGACAACTCAATACCCTTTGAGGGCGCATTGCTATGACCCAGCTGTTCATGTACAACACCTTGAGACCTGTTTATTGCCTTAGATACCTCATCTGCCCACAGATGAATCCGTGCAGCAGCCAGTGCAGTAACAGGGGCTGGTGCGTGAATACCTGAAGATGGAATTGAACTTCATGCCATCTGTAAAACACAGTATCAAACTCACACTTGCCCCGGACCCTAATCTTTTATTAATTTCTTCCATACAGAGAAGAAAAAAAAACGCAACCAAGTTCTTTTAAGGATATCTCTGGAGCCTGAGCTGGAAAAATGGCCTTAGGTGCATTTTCTTGTCTTTTTTTACTTTTTTCTTTTTAACTTGGACATTTACTGCACAGAGAGGAAAGGTGCTGTTTAATCTCTTTTCGCATGTGATCCTCAGTTTCTACTTGTTTTTTTTTTCCCCATATAGGATCTCCTTTGTTCTCTAGTAGTAGTCGTCACCTAAACAAGCAATTAGCAGATGAAGGATCAGCCTTGCAATGCTCATAGCTGCAGGATGCGATGCAAGGGGGAAAAATGAAGAAATCCACACTGGGTAAAATAATATGGCTCCCAGCACTACATTGTCCCAACAGAGAAATTGGTGTTGTAGCAGCACACACACTTTTTTCTTTTGAGGTGTCCCTCAGCACTTCCCCAAATCATTCAGACCTCCCAACACCTTCTTTCAATTAAACTGCTTTTCTTGACTTGATTTGGGACTGTTTAATTAGAGCTGGTTGGAAGTTCTCCCCAACAAAGCAAGGTTATTCAGCAGCTTTGGAAATCACTGATTTATCAGGAGAGAAAGACTTATCTTCCAATTAACTTCCTTCACCTGTGGGTTGTCAGAGCTCAGGTTTCTCAGCTCAGTGATGGGTTTCCATCCCAATGACTGTGGGGCTGGAGACCTCAGGGATTCTTGTTTCTTCTCCATAGAGCTGAAAGTCAGTGCAGTCCTCCAGTGTGTGCAGCTATAGGGCAGCGCAGATACCAAAATGACTATTTTGGTTTCAGATATTTATCTCATGAAACTGTCCAAACTGCTATCCCCAGATATTTCAGTATTTTACAATGCTGACACAGTATTTCCATGAGAACAGTCATGGTTTTGCTTTTAGTTCTGAGTTAAGGGTTTCTAGAAAACATTTCCTCATCAAAGAATGAATTACTGATCATCATTAGCAATGAAACCTACCAAAAGGAGACAACAAGCTTCGCTGGTTGGAGGAGATACTGGGTAAATTCAGACTACAACTAAGATGTAGTCTTTCTAAAGAAAATAATGACTTCATAGACCATCTTAATACTTATGTAGGAGGGGTCTGGTTTTCATCCAGTTTGAAATCAGTTGGAAACCTGGCAATCCTAAAGTAAATGAATATATTTTTTTTAGGTTTGATTCCAGTAGCATTAGAACTTTATCTGGGATGGCTTTCTGAGATAGACACTGCAGTTTAAACACAAAATGGAGTTGAGGCTAGATTCCACTTTGTGCATGTGGATGGTTTATGCAAGCAGGAAGTCAGCCTTGATAGCCTTAGAATTTGTAGATTATATAAGAGGTTGCAAGGTCTACATGGTTCATTGGTGGAGAAGTTTAGTTTTTTGTCCTGTTTTAACACATTTCTGGATGTTACAGGTACCATTGCTTCACAGTTCTCTTTTTTACCTTTATGTGATGACACGTTTGTTTGGGTTTGGGGTTTTTTGTCTGCTATGAATACAGATATATGTGTTTCTGGGAAAAAGGAATGTGATTGTCTAAGCAATGCAGTTCAGGAAAAGGAAGCCAAGCTCTTCCCTATGCCCAGTATTACATCATTTGAAACAGCACACTATCTTAAGATCTTCTGAGGACAGAAACTGCATCATAGTGGAAAGACTGAAATCTTAATTTCCAATAGCAGAATGGTCCCATTTGCAGTCTTGGAAAAATCAACAGTTATTAGGCTTAAAACCTATTCTCCTTACAGCAGTAAATGCTATCTATCTATTGTAGCCTCAGTACACAAGGAAAGCTTGTGTTTCTGCCAGCTGCAGAAGGACATTATTTAATAAAAACATATATCCATTATGTTAATTGTTCCTCTAAGAAAGCTTTAACTGAAAAGACATTGAAGTAGAATGGAGAGGTTAAAGTGAGGTAATTCACATTTTACTTTGTTTGTACTCAAAATTAGTTGCAACCTTTGCTTTCTGCTGTGATTTGTCTCTAATCAGCATTCCCACTGTTCTGAAAAATTGATTTGATTTCTAAGTTGGTACAGGAGATGCATATAAGCAGATCTCACCTTCCCCCCTCCGAGGGCAATTCATGCAAAATAAGTTTAGGGGCTCTGGGACTTAAAGTTTACCGGTTTTTGTCTGTGGGAACTGGAGTGCCACTTTGCACATCCTGAGTATTGTGAATTACCTGCCTTAAGGGGGATTGTTAGCACATGAATCAAAAGTGGCTGACTAATGCAGAACATCTCAAACAAAAGGATTAGACAATAGCTCACATGCACCAAGATGCATTTTGAGTCAACTGAAGTGAAATTAGGTGGTTTTTAGTCTAATACTGCTTTTAAGTATAAGGTTGAACAATGACTGAAAATAGGAAGGTGTGGGTACCCTCACTTTGCTACAGAGAAGATGCCACCATTTTATTTTCTCTTTAAAAGCAGACTACTTTCTTTACCCGTGGTAACGGTACTTGCTCAGTCATATGTGCTTCATTCATAAAGGAAGAGCACTATATTCCTTCATGCCACAAAGTCCATAGTGATTCTCCTTTGATTATGTGCACAACACTCTGGGGAATGAGATGATTATGCACACATTTTTTTATATATATATTGAAAAGGAAGGTTTTTTTCAGATGCTCCAGAGTTACTTTCTGGAATAACTATAAACTATGTTCCACTTGGTGACAAATGGAGAAGACTGATTCCATCTGGTGTAAGGAACTAAAAACAGGCAAGTCTACAGGGTGCCTCCTGCTGTGGCCTCGCCTGGTCCACTGATCTGCTCAGTTTGCTGAATTCTTCCTTTGGGGGTAAAGGGGATGTGTGGCCTAATATACTGTCTCCCTCCCTCTCCAAACCATGAGATGGAGGAGACCAAGAGAGACAGATGAAGTCAATTGTTTTGGGCCAATTCTGATCCTGCTGAAATGGGAGCTTAATCCAGTGGGATCAGAATTCAGCTGTTAGACCAATATTCACAAAACTGAGGGGAGATCCCATTTCGGCCCTGATGGTGCAAACTTTCACTCTTCCAGTGGGAGACTCCAACTGCTCAGTAATCCCCAGGTTTTCCTCTCAGAAAAACGTCCCAGATTCCAGGCTGCAGGGCTGGCTGCCCAAGTCAATGAAACTCCTGTGGTAGACCTTGCTTGAGAAAATAGCTCTGCTGGATTCAGGGCTGCTGGGCAGTTCATATGCCATGGGGTGGGACACGTGAAACATCAGAAGCTGTGGTGGTGAGCACTGCCTCTTGTCCCTGCTCTGCCACCAGCCCAACTCTGCTCCTCATTTTCTCAGAGATGTGGAGCTCCCGACCGCTTGAAGGCACTGGTACTTGGAGTGAAGAAAATCCACTGTGGCAGCTGTAGAGGGTACAGAGGAGCCTCTCTCTTGAATGCTGATGTGTTTGAACTCACATTGCTCATGAACATTCACTGGGTAAGAAAAAAGGTGAGGATTATGGTATGGGCTGTGCCTAGGACACTCATCTGAATTTTCCAGCCTCTCCTTCCAAGCATCTTCAAAGGAAAAAAAATTGAAGTTGTCCAACCCAGAATCAATATCACTGTGAAAGAGGTAGGAGGCCCATGGTTTTAAGACCTAGCTTTAAATCATATGGGAAAAGGAGTAGATATGTGCCTCCAGACTCACAAAACTTAGTTGGTATGGCATAAGGATGCTGTTTTCCCATTTTCTGTTATTTCAGAATTTGCCTTCAAGCCAGCTTGTAAGTCTTACCTGAAAAGTCAAAGCAAAGAACTATTGCAAACACACCGAAGTAATCCCTTCCACATTTTATTTTAGGTGAAACTGTTGACTAAATTTGACTTGACATTGCAGGTGTTTGCATTTTTCTGTGACTAAGTGCTTCCTTACACACACTCTGTGCTCAGCTCTAGCTTGAGCTCTGCTGATAGTTCACCTTCCTTGTATTCTGCTTTGGCGGCATCTAAGATACCTGCTTGGTCACTGAGCTGCAGCCTCCACCACAGGGACGGGAGGATGTGCTTGCTCTGTGGTTGCACAGGCTTTTCCAGCAAACTAGTTTCCATGATAAACACCTGAGGTGCTAAAGAAATATGGCTTCAGTCATCCCCTTCCAAAATCATCATCAAACAACTGTTGCCTATATATATACTACCCTGGCAGACCTTTCATTCGCTCTGTAATCTGTGGAAAATGTACAAATTGATCTCTCAGCTGTGTTGCTAAATGCCACAGCCACTTAGCTTTGTTTTCACTGGGAGAGTGTAAATGTCTTTTTGGCAGATTTGATTTCTGGGCAGCTCCTGGCTGGAAACACTATCATCAGCATTGATTTCCCTCATTGCCTGTCACAGGGAAGCTATCCTGTGATCGAATGGCAACCTGCAACTATCAATATCTGTTACTGGGCTTCTTAGCTGCTGTGCACTGCTTTTCAGCGCCCTGAAAGTACAGATGGTGCAGAGGCAGATCTTCATCTTCAAACTGTAGGACTTGTGGGTGCAGACCCTGAGGCCAATTTTGAGTCACGAAGCAATGAAACTGTAACGTTCACTTGCACCCTGGCACTCCCCACCCTCACTGAGATCTCATGTTTTGCTGGAAGATTTTTATGTGTAAACCTGGGATGTCCTGTGGCTCCCCTTCCTCTTCTCTCCTGCCAACTTGGCTTCTTATTAAAGCTCCTGCTAAAAGTGTGACTTTAGCTGGAAGAGGGTCCGTCTCCTTTTCCAAACTGCTCTAGGCTGCACATCTCAAAGCACAAGACAGGTGGGTGATTTGGTCCCTGCACTCTTCCAACAGCTACAGGAAACCACAGGAGGTGTTTCCAGCTCTGCTGCCTGCACTCTTCATCTGACAAATGAGCAGGTTTTCTGCCTCACTCCTGATGCTGTTTCTTTGTCCAAACCACCACATGTGGACTCTCCTTTTGTCATCATCTGTTCTTAGCTCTTTGACTGTAGGTTGCCCTGGAAGTGAAGTGGCAGCTTCTGTGTGTGTGGTCACTTTGCCACACAGAGACCCACAGCAGGGCAGCTCTGCTCCCGTGAATGCCATCCAAAATTCAGCTGTCACTGCACGGGTTCTCTTGAAAGATCGACTCCATGTCTGTGTTGTGGAGCTTGGGAACACTCAATACCTTCCAGGGCTTAGTCTGGCCACAGCTGAATTCTGCCTCATTAAAATGGCCTTAAGTTTTGGCAAAAAAAGCCCTCCAGCCCAGTACCAGGTCCTCCATTCCTTCAATCCCATACCCAGTACCCAATGCCTGGGGAAAGGTATGTGAATGAAGGAAATGCACAGCAGAATCTCCTTTAAGTAGCCTCCTAGTTCTCATCAGTGTCCAGCTAAAGTACATCCTGAGCTGGAGATGGGGACCTGTCAGGAGATGGTGAATGCTGTTTTACTGCCCCATGAGATAGCAGTCTGGGCAAAATGGCCAGAAGGAGCCATAGCAAACCAACTAAAGCATGCCTGTCCCTCAGTGCCAAAGCTTTCTGGTCTGCAAGCGCACACTGAAGCCAGTTCATGTTCATTTTCTCATTGACCAACATCCCCAAGTCCTTCTCTGCAGGGCTGCTCTGAATCTCTTCTTTGCCCAACCTGTAGCTGTGCCTGGGATTACTCCAACCCAGATGTAGGACCTTGCACTTGGCATGGTTAACCTTCATAAGGTTAGCACTGGCCCACCTGTCAAGTGTGTTAAGGTCCCTCTGGATGGCATCCCTTCCCTCCAGCGTATCAACCGAACCACCCAGTTTGGTGTCATCAGCAAACTTGCTGAGAGTGCACCCAATCTCACTGTCCATGTTACCAACAAAGATATTGAGCAGGATCAGTCCCAACACCAACCCCTGAGGGACACCACATCACCCATCTCCAGTTGTACCTTGAGTCATTGACCACAACTGTCTGTGTGCAGCCATCCAGATAGCTCCTTATCCAGCGGGCAGCCCATCCATCAAATTGATGTCTCTCCAATTTAGAGACAAGGACGTGATGCAGGACAGCATCGAATGCTTTGCACAAGTCCAGGCAGAAGACATTTGATGCCCCCCCATCACAGCTCTCCCTTTGACTCTAGTCCATAAACTCTCAGTTTGCCCATCATCCATCCCCATCACAGTTCCATACTTTCCAGCCATTTAACATAAATATCTACACCCTCTCCCTGTGTGCCTTGGCTGTCTTTCCCGAGCCATATCATTATGTTTCCATCATGCCTTCAAATTCTTTTCTTCTTGTTTCTTATTTTGCACCAATTTCTTTACAATAAACCATGGGTCATCATATTTAATGTTGATTTTGTTGTGGATGCTCTATCCCTGGAAATATTCAAAGCCAGATTGGATGGATCTTTGAGCAACTTGGTCTAGTGGAAGGCGTCCCTGCCCATTGCAAGGGATGTGCAACTAGAAGATATTTCAGGTCTTGGGTTTAACCCAAACCATTCTATGATTTTATGATTCTTTGAGATATGCATGCAGCATAGTCTTTCAGCTGAGACAGTAGTAACGGATTTATCCAACCTTTAACAATACTACTTACTTGGCAAGTGTTTTACCTGATAAAACTGAAATGTGAAAAGTAAAAAGCATCAATGCCAAAAATTTTAACAGGCTAAAAAAAACCATAACAAGGTCTGGTTCCTAAAGGCCAGGACAGAGAAATACAACTAATGTTTGTGTGAGAATAGAAACATGCCTACTTGGATGAGCATGTGGAAATGATTTTGTCTTTGCTTGAGTTTTGCCTTACTCAATTGCAGCATTCAAGTTCAGAGACCAGGACAAAGTTCTAGTAAAAACTAGTCCCAAATACTTAAAAGAGGTGACAACTTAAATGTTCTTCTT
>JAVHNF010070878.1:1483-30349 GCA_034783455.1 Micropsitta finschii | reverse complement strand
ACTCCTGAGGTGGAGGGGGCCAGAACCTAAGGGCACAGAGTGTTACCGCGACAGGTAAAAGCCCCAGGGGCTGGGGGTGCTGGGCGGGCCGAGGCGCCCCTGGTTTGCCACCGCCCTCAGCCCCACACTGGGCGGGCATCGCCAGCAGCCGCCTCTGCGGGAAGCCCTTCGGCTGCCCGCGCCCTCCATTGGTCTGCCCTGACGGCCCTGTCCCCACAGCAGCTGCTCGCAGTCCCCGGGAGTGGGGTGTTACCTCAGCCACCACCCATCCCAGCCGGGGAGCAGAAGTCCTGCTCACCCCACCTTCGCCGTCAGGTCGCTCCTGCACAGGGGTGCTTCACATTTCTGGAAGCTGCAAGGCTTTCTTGGTGTGTCAGACCCTCCAGACAGGGGCCATTTCAAATCCATCCCTTTGCAAACCCCACCTGAGCCAGGGGGAGCTGGCAACGGTATCGCCAGAGAGCAGAGCAGGGACACAGGGAGGAGGAGAGTTTTCCTGCAAGGCTTCCCTTCTCCTGCCTGCAGTGGGCCTGGATCCAGCAGCAGCTGCTGCTGCTCCACTGGACCCAAAGCTGGTCCCACAGGTGGGCTGCACTGAGCAAGCAAAGGGGCTCCTGCTGGCTTTCATCTTGCATCTGGTGCTTAGTGATGTACTGCTTTACCAACTTCCACTGACGTGCCGTCTTGTGGAAAATCACATTTTATACAGCCATTTGCCGTTCTTTGAGGCTACTGACGAGCGTAATTTGTCATTTCGTCTGAGTTGTATTCCCTTTGAACTCATCAGTGCTCATGGTATCTTGCCTCCTCAGGCAGAGCAGGTGAGCTGAGCTGTGATGTTTAGATACACAAATTACATTATAATGTATATAGATGAGAGTAGTATTTCCCATGGTAATGATTAACAGTTCAGGGACATGCTTGCAGAAGTGTTTGGGTGATGGAGTGTGTGATTTGAGTAAACAGAGCGGGTGGTGGTCTTATTGCAAGACAGAAGGGAGAAAATGAGCAGCACTCATTTTATTGGTGCTATTTCTGACTCTGCCTCTTGATGAAGGTCGTTAGACCCTTGGGTAAACTGAAGGAAAAACTTCCCAGTGAATATGGTAATGTTCTCAGCTTTGTCTCACAGAGCGTGTGACAGACATGTCAGTCTTGTCTCTGTGTGTGTTAAATATCGCATACACGTACACATGCTGGTGCTTTCCCATCAGAGTTTGATAGCAGAAGAAAATGCAAGTGGTGCTGAAACGGATCTAAAAGGAGAAAACATTGTCTTGGAAAGTGTAGCTTTAGTCCAGCAGGACAATTGGGCACATCCCTCACTCTGAACGTGCTGCTAAACCATACTTGAGTGAATCTGATGTGTCACTGATTTGATGAACTATTCCTTAGATTCTCTGTGAGTTTTGCAAGAATCTGGAACCATCCATGGATCCAAGTGGATCTCTGTGGGATTAGCTGCCTTGTGCTGCAACCCATCCACAGGTCAAAATCATACTCTGTCTTTCACGAAGGTTTACCCATTCCTAGAATGATCTCCTGCCACTTTGTCAGGCTGGGTGACACTGCAGGTAATACATTAGAGAGCAAAATGCCTGTATTTTTACTAGGGGAAAAAAAAAAAAAAAGCCCCCTTTAATAAAAGTGTACATTTGTATAACAGAACCTCATTGCCCTGAAAGATGTGTTTATATCCAGTGACTGCAGCATTGTCTGGTGACATCAGTCCTTGGGGTGACTGTTCTACTGCTATGTTTTCCAGCCTTGCTGGCGAAGGAGGAGTCTGGGGCTGTTACTCAAACTGAGGCAGAAAGTCCTTGCTGTGTTCTGAAAATGGGCTTATAGGTCATTAAAAATACACACTATTTTGAAATGGATCAAACTTTGTCCTAGTTACTCTCTGGTTAGTCAGGCCTGAAAATGAGCAGCTGCTTAGTGCAACCCTTCTCCTTTGTTTCATAAACATAATTTGCCTTTTTAAAGATCACAGAGCAAATTAGGGTGACTGTATGGCACCCAGAAGAAATTGCCCCCGGTCAGCTCTCAAAGCTGGGAGCTTGTGTAGGGGTGTGTAATGCTCCAAGTATAGGGTTTAGCCTTGGGCAGAAGGTCAGCATAAGGCTGTGCATCATTTAAGGCTCTTCCACTGAGTGTGCTAAGTGGTGCATAAACCTTCACAACTGCTGCTAGTTGCTGGATGAATGGCTGAGGGAGCTGCAGGTGAAAAAAAAATCACGTATAGTTTCTCACTAAGAGTAGGGGGCCCTGCTTTTCCTAAAATAAGGATTGTTGGTCTAAACCAGCACAGTGAAGTACAGCCAGCTCAGTGCAGGCTTGGAGTACACTGATTATTTTTCTGAAATTCCTTGTGCTTGGCAGTTGCAGGTGCTCAGCAGCCTGCTCCCTCTGATCCAGTAAAGCCATTAGAAATCTCTGCTCCCAGTCCCTCGTTTCAACAGCACAGACTGAAACAAATCGTGTGAAATCCATCATGTTTCTCATCAGGGCCAATGTTTTAATCAGAATGACCCACTCATCAGGAATTCAGTTGTAAAACCGGAAAAGGAATTAGAGAGGTTATATATACTTCTTGGTAAGGATTTTCAAACTGGACATGAGATTCATGAGAGCTCCAGAAGGGGCCTGATTGCCAGGAAGGGCTGAACAACTGTTTAATGGAGAAGGCACTCCTCTCCAGCACAGGCCAGGCTGAGATCATCACTGCCACACTTTTAGACTACACAGCAGTGAGGTTAAACTGGCAAGAAAAGGCTGATTTTGGTAGTCCTTTTTTTTTTTTTTTTTTGTTTTAAAATGATAGTGCTAACATGTTTTCTGTTTTTTATTTGGTTTCTGACCTTTTATAGTAGATTTTTAATGGTGGATGTGCTTTAGGTGACCCTACTTGAGCAGTGAGGTTGGACTAGATGACTTCTAGTGGTCCTTTCTGACCTCAACCATTCTGTGATTCAGTGATTTTCAGATTCCACTTATTGGCATTTCTTTGTGACTCTGAATGCTGGAACATCCTGAAAAGTGAAAGCTGAGATGTTTCAGTCAGACAGGTCTTTACACAAAAAGCCACTGGATATGAGAAGATTCACAACCAAATTACTAGCTTGTAAATGGGAAAAGAAAATGAAGTGTTAGGACTTGAAAGAAGAAACAAGACAATTTTAAAAGCAAAGTTTATTTGTTGTACCTTTGGTTTTGAGGCAGCAGTGTTGTACAGAGGATTTGAATAGCATGGTCTAATCCATTGCAAGATAAGCAGGAGCAAGATCAGCCTGCCTTTCCCCTTTTGGGGGAAGAACTGAGATGCCCCGAACTTGCCTTGCAGCAATGATTGGTGCCTTCATAATGCTTCATGTTGCATCCATGCCGTGAGAGGCTTCGTTGTTGCCTGAATAATGGAATTCTGCCTGCCTAAATAATGGAAGGGAGAAGCAGCGTATGGTGCTGGTTGTATCTTGCTGTGTTTTCTCTGATAAGCCCATAAGTGAGAAACAGCACATATTAATATTGTTTAGGGCCTAGGTGATGCTCATAGGCAGCGGGCCTTATATGAACTTTCCTGCTTCACTGACTGGAACCTTCTCCAGCAGGGAAGTGAGTCTGGTGCAAGTATCACCATGCTCTGGGAGGCACAAGATGTTCAGTGAGTAACATCGGAAAATCACTTCAGTCCAAAGAGACCCCAGCTCCTCTGTTCCTGCCAGAAACACTCACATTTGCTATAAGTTGAAGGAAGGTTAAGCGTTAATGGTAATAAAGTAACTGAACACAAATCTCCCAAATGGAGTAGAGGCTTCAGAGAAGGTGCTGAACTCTGCCAAGCCAGTCAAATGTATCTAAAGCTCTCTGCATACCTGAACATTTTCTCCAGAGTATAATTGCCTTTCATGATAGATCTTAAGATTTTGTGGCACATTTACCAAATATTTTTTTTAGGCAACTGTAGCAACAAAAGTGTGAAAATAATTTAATGCCAGATTTGACTAAATCAAGTACTGGTGGTGGAGGGAGGCTTGTTGTTGACAAACAGAGCAGATGAAGGACCATGCAGAAAATGCACACTGGGAGTGAAGCTAGAGTTTTGGAGACCTATTCTTATAGAATTGTAGAATCCTAGAATGGTTTCGGTTGGAAGGCACCTTGAAGGTCATCCAGTTCCAACCTCCTTGCCATGGGCAGGGACTCATTCTGCTAGACCAGGTTGCTCCAAGCTCTGTCCAGCCTGGCCTTGAACACTGCCAGGGATGGGGCAGCCACAGCTTCTCTGGGCAACCTGTGCCAGTGCCTCATCACCCTCACAGTGAAAAACTTCTTCCTAATATCTAATCTGAATCTCCCCTCTGCCAGTTTAAAGCCATTCCCCCTTCTCCTATCCCTGCAGGTCCTTCTCAAAAGTCTCTCTCCAGCTTTCTTGTCATTCCCTTTAGGCACTGGAAGCTGCTCTAAGGTCTCCCCACAGCCTTTTGTACTCCAGGCTGAACAGCCCCAGCTCTCTCAGCCTGTCTCCAGAGCAGAGGTGCTCCAGCCCTATGGGCATCTTCGTGGTCTCCTCTGTACTCACTCCAACAGGTCCATGTATGTCTTATGTTGGGGAGTCTCTTGCAAGATTAATTGCAGACATCCTGTCACACCTGGTTCTGGCTAGGCTTAAATGTGGGTAAGTGAGCAGGACCAGGATTTGTACCTGATAAATAGATAGTGGCCTCTTGATACCACTCTCTTACAACAGTCTTTTGATGAACACAGGTGGGAAGAAGGTTCCCTCTGAGAATTGCCCACCTTGCCTTTGAATCAGCCAGTCTTGACACAAACTGGCATGGACATAGCGTAACTAATGTGACCTTAAACTTCCTGAAAAATGTCCCAGAAAAACCTCTGTCTGATCTGTTTTCTTCCAAAGGTAGTTGTGTGCCTGTGTCTCTGAAGCATGTTAATAATGAGCTCAGCCTAGGAATTTCACAGCTGTAGGCACTGCTGTTGTTTCAGAGCCAGCTAAGGCACTGTACCTTCATGTCAGTGGTGGTAGGTGTCATTGTTAAAAAGTTTCACATTGGACTTTGGCATCTGAGATGTTTCTGTTGTAACACACAAGTTTGGTAGCTGGTAATCATCCAAGCTCTTGTTTTTGTCAGCACTTTTATGCAGGAAGCTCCCAAACCACTCTTGTTATCAGCATAATCATTCACCTCCTTGTTCTGTCTGCCAAAGGGAAGAGGGGCTGATTTGCCACGCTGAGGCTGAAGCTGCTGTGCTGCCAGTTGGATGACTCAGGGCTGGCGGAAGGATCTCTACATCTTACCACTGCTCCAAAATAAGCAAAGGATGAGTACCAAGCCTGGCAGTACTAGCCACCCTGCTTGGCTCCTTGTAAGCATCCTGGGGTGCAGAGAAGTGGGGTGCTTGCCAGGAGTACGTGGAAGTGCAGATTGCATTGGGCAGATGTGTTAACACTGCTGTGCAGTGGGGGTATAAGAGTTCACCCTGACATTGGAGACGATAGTTTGGGATCTCAAAGACCTAAACTATCCATTTGGGGTTTGGAGACCCCAAATGACTACCAACTGTGGCCTTTTACTTGCCAGTCTGAATTGTTGAAGGACAGGGCTAACTTTTTATGTGACAGTTTTCTTCACCTGTTTCTAAGCAATGCTCTGCAGCTGCCTGCGTGGTGGCCTTCATCTCAGGCTGTGTCATTTTCCCATCATTTCCACAAGTATCAAGAGCCAGCTTTGCACTGTAGCTCATGGCAGAACTGTGACTGCATCTCTTCATCGTCACTGTGGAGGTGCAAGTGGTTTCCCCCTTGGCCATAAGAAAGTCTTGATCTGCCTTCCCTCCCATTCTCTTCTGTGTTTCCCAGACCATCAGCCCCAAGCATAAGGAGACAGTGTAGGAAGGCTGGGGCCTGAGGGAGGTACTTGCACATGTACTGCTTCAAGGGTGCTCTGTGGCTCTGGTTTGTGGATGCCACCGGGTGGCACCTGGTGTTTCCACTCCTCAGGTCTGGGGTCCTCTGACTCCATGGGAGTGTCACAAATCCCAGCAGAGGCGTGAGCAGGGTGCAGGAGAGTTGTGTGGCTGTGTGGTCAGCTGTGCCCTGGATGCAGGAGTTGTAGGTAGGATATAGAAGGGCATGGTAAATGTGTGGGTGTTGTTAAACCCAGGTCGGGAGGCTGTTGGCTAGGAAACCTTAGAGAGTGTGGTGCAGAGCAGAGACGGATGTAAGAAAGGGCTTTACCCAGCCAGGCTTCCCTGCTTTGTCCTCTCGAAGACACTGTCTCCCAAGAGCACCTCAGTCTAGACACCTTCTGGCAGCCCCCCACTGAGAGAATCTGCTAACTCATGGCTGTCCAGGCCAGGCTTGCACGACAGTCTCAGCGCTTTGGGATGCAGCTGGGAGCTACCGTGCATCCTTTGTGCAGGATCGATACAGGTTATTGCTCTACAACATCCCTTCTTCCCTGGCTGTCCAATATATATTCTTTGCTTCAGTGCTTTGTTTTCCAATTTTCCCTCATTAGCTGTATAAGATGCAGAGCTCTGTGCTAGCCTGTCTCAGAGAGGAGAGGATGTTTGGTGCATGCTCAAAGTGGTGCTACCTTTCACAGCCACCTCAGAGCTTTGCTGATGATCGTTGGCTGGTTGTCATGTGGCAGAGGTATATCAGCATGAATAGAGAGAGCAGAACTCATGTCACAACAGCAGCCGTGTTGGCTGTGATAAGTGCAAGAGAGACTGCAACTTGGAGAGGGATGTCTTTCTTTGCCAGTGCCGTTTGGGAGAGCAGATAAGCTTCTTGGAAGCTGAAGCTCTCTGGAGAATGTGCGGAGGGATCAAGCCTGACTGTATGGTCTGTTCAGCATTTGGCTCATGGTATCATCAGTGGCACTGTGATATGTTTGTAATGTAAACAGCTGGGGTGAACACAGCTTCAGAAAGGATCCACACAGCTATCAGTGCCAATCGAATTAATCCCCAGAGGGATGCTGATAAGCAACCTAACCCGGTCGATGCAGGGATGCTCCGTTCCAGGGAAATAACAAGTTGAAGCTTCTCATCAAACCTCTGTTTTGTCTCTTTGGTAGTTTCTGGTTTTCCACACAGTAAAGTAACTTGGTTCAAATACCCTCAGGATAGCAGCACTACATGACATCTGTGTATTTTAGTGGGGGGTCTGGAGCCCAGGCTGCAGGCTCTGCTTTTCATGAGCAGTGCTAGGGCAGGTAAGGCTTCTGGCTTCTGCTTTCTCTTGAGAGCACAAGAGGCAGACTGGCAAATTGGCTTTCTCAGTGTCAGGTTAGGCAGCTTGTATTTGGACAGATAATGGGTCATGGCTGCATTTCATTCTCTGGAATGAAATGTACTTACTGTGCAAACTCATTTAAGGAAAAAGCTCACTTATTAGTTGGTCTCTGGAAAGAAGTCAGCATTTCTGTGATTTGTTCTTCCATAGCTAAGGAAGAACAGGCTTACGCAAGCACTCACCAAAGGTACATTGCATAATTAGTGACATGTAATTTGCCTAATTTATTCTTATGTAGAAGCTTAAATACATTAGACATTGGCTGTACACAGGCACAATGTGAAATATTCTGCTTTAGTTTCTTTAATTTTAACCAGAGCAGTTGAAAAATGCTTTATTTTTTTCCTTAGTCTCTAATAAAGTGAGTGTTACGTCCTGTATTATGGGCTGTCTGCACAAATTGGGCTATTTCCTTGCTGCTCTCCATCAGCCCAGTAGGTATAAATGCAAATTCTGACCTTCTTCATCCTTCTGCTTTGAATCACCATATGGAAAAGAGATGTGGAGTCCACCCCGCTTTAGAGTCATGGAAATGAGCTGTTATGAAATGGGGAAAAGGATCTGTATCCTGGCAATTTCAGAATGAGCAGCTTGAGAATTGACGTAATTGCAGGGCACCAAGAAAGGAGGAGTGAAGTTAGAAAATGAGTATAAACAAGAGTGTGTTTAGGAAAGCTGAGGTCTCCTTCCTTCCCTTTTTGGCCAGATGATGTTTTGCCATTGCCAGGTACAACTTCCTTCAAAGCAGATAACTAACTTATGCCAGAAAGGCCTATTAAAATAATTGATTTCCAGAAATGTGCAGCCATCTCATAATCTGTCTCTCCAGTGTGGCAGATAATCAAATAAGAAGAATGTGGATGTTTCAGCACATGGAAATAAACATGAAAGACAGAGTTTTGTCTGCAGATGGCATACATGAAAGAAGCAGAGCTGACAGGGCTGAAATTAGTTCAGAGACCTGCTTAATATAATCAGAAACCTCCTGATGTCTCCGATGAACTGGGAAATCAACATATCCTGCTCATAATATGCTGTGTTTTGCTGCTGTGCTGTGCTGTGCAAGCAGCTTGATTTTCCTAGTGGTCAGGTGATGGAAGCAAGGAAATCCCCTAGGAGATTGTGGCCACTTTGTACTGTTACCTGTGTGTGGAGACATTCTCCCAGAACTCTGTCAATACCTGCTAAAAAAATACAGGTTCTCACATTTTGAAAGGACAACACAACTTCTCCTCTGCACTGGTTGTTGCTCTTTCTGGCAGCTGAACTGGAGAGAGAACAAGACCTGAGAGACCATGTCCAGGCACCAGGAGGGGTGATCTGGCACCAGCAGTCCCTCTAATAGAAGGATGGGAGGGACTTTTCTCAGTCCCCTCTCATGGTTCTTGGAACATTAACCAGGACTGTCAGTCCGTTCAGCTGTGTGAGCTGGGGCATCCGTGCTGCCTTGCCTTGTGCTTGAAGCCCGCAGTCAGCAGGGTTGTTGCCCATCTTGGTAGCCAACTGGGTGCTTGGCTTCCTTTACTGTTAGCATGGGATGAATGAAATGCTGGTCCCTGTCTCCCTCTGTCTGTGTGCCTGGAGGTGGGATTTGTCTGGTCTGGGAAGGTGGTTCAGCTATTTTACCTCTGATGGCTTGCCTAGAGTCAGAAATCTTAGATTTAATATGATTTACAAACGTTTTCCTGCCTCTGCCATGAATCACATCCTGTACAAGGCTGTCACCACTGTTCTTTTCTGTGCAGCTGTAAAAAGAAAAAGAAGTTGGACTCAGTGTGCTGAGCAGGGTGTTGGGAAAAACATGGGAGAGGAGGTATTTCCTATTGTAGACTTTATACGGCAGTTGCAGCGTGGCAGTGCTTAAAAAGAGCATGTGAGTCTATGGCCCTTTGGCCCCTGTCCATATACATGTGCTGGGAAGATCAAAATGCTGGAAATGGTGTTTGGTGTGTGCAAGTGGACTTACTGCTCTCAGAGACCTTCATTTTTCAAATCATTTGTCGAGGTGTGCCTGGATTTTGAGTCCATGTATTTGAAATGGAAAGGTTTGGTTTGGTGGTTTGTTTTTTTTTTTACTGGAGGCCCCTAAGGATTCGTATGAGGCAGGGGCTGGTGTTTGAAGGGAGATCGGTGGCTGCTGGTCCTGGGCTGCTGCACTCTGGTGGATAGTCCAGCTTTTCAGAGTGTTTGGGGCTTTTGTTTCTCTAAAAAACTTCCAAGCATTGGGAAGAAAAGATCTTTGTCTTTAAACTCTGAGCAAAGAAAGCTCGTAGTATATGTCCGAGAGCCACCAAAAATCCCCTAGCAACTAGGCTTAATGATCCTGATATTCATTGTGGGACCATAGGAAATCAGAAACTTGTACAAAAGCACTGCTGTTATTTAACATATGAAGTTACTGCTGGAGGCTTCTTTATAAAGAGGCCCAGAATGGGCAAACCCTATTCCTCTTGGTATTTATAGCTTGTCTTTTATTATGTGCACACATAGTTCTTGTGCTTTGAAATAGGTGGACTGGCTGAAAACTGGGTCCCTGAGGTCAGGGTCTGAAACAGAGCCTGAGGAGGTTTAACTTGAGGCTGCCATGTTTGGAAAGTTGCAGCCTGAGCCAACAAACCAGGAAGTTTTTGTAGAGATGTTGGGGAACTTTCCATCACACGCTCCCTTTCCTGCTGGTTAGATGTCATGTGGCTGTAGGTGAACTGACTGGCATGATTAATCACCTTCGGCATCTCTTTCCTGGGTTGTGCAGTTTGGAGACAACAAAAGGAAAATCACTGGAGCTGGCCTGCTCTTTGCAAAGCCATAGGCTGCAGTTTCTGTGGACGGCAGGTCTTAAAATGCATCCATCTCCCATATTGTGTCAGGTACGCAAAGCAGCCCAAACTGACCACGAGGCCATTAAAAGCTGTCATCATCTCAGCTGTGTTGGCCTGGAGAATCAGGGGGGTGATACGCATGTGTCTGGCATGCTGTCATTGCCACGCGTGGGTACAGTGACCAAACACTGAGTCCTTTGCCTCCAAATGTTCCTGCTGTAGCCTCGTGCTTGTCACTTCTACCGGGCCCTGGCACGGAGATGAGACCCTCTTGTAAGGCCATATGAACACTACGCAGCCTGGGCAGCAGTCACCTCTATGCCAGCAGCTCTGCAGGGAACCTTACCATTTCAAAGTGGGAAAGTGAGCAGTGCCTGTGCTTTTGCTATATGCTTTCCACTTGGGAGTGAAGAAGTGGCTTTCATCAGGATGGGCATGTGTCTTAATGGGGTATGTGGTACCTGCTGGGGCTGTCTCAGAAGGAGCAGATTATACTTTAAGCATTAGTGCAGAATGCAGATCAGGCAGGATTCTGCTGTTGCTACAGAAACAGGAATTGCATAGGATGCATAAAGGCAGTGTCCTTTGATAGAGACATGAGGTACTTGGACACCTTGAATGTTTGAATGCTGAGACATTTTTGAGACAGCCTTCAGGAAAGACCTGGTTGGGAGTATCTAGAGAACAGCAGTCAGATACTTAGGTAATGTGGTGGCAAGGATGACTGGGATCTTGGACTTCTCTTTTCTAGCAGAGAAAAAGCTAATAGTGGTGTCATGGCAGTATTTGTATGTGTAAGAGTTGTAACAGGCAAGAAAAGTGTGATCTGTTCTCCATGTAAATTCTTGTAGGACAGAAAGTAATGGTTGTGTTTTGTCAAGGGATATTCCAGCAGGGAACTCTCTGCCTGTAGGCAGCCTGTGGACAGATTGCCCCAAAGTAGCACGGAGCCTCCATTGAGATGTCTGAGGACAGGTTCAACAAACATCTGCTCAGAATGGTGCTGGTTTTGAGATGGGTATTTGGGCTAGTTGGCCTGTTACCACCCCATCTCAGCCCTCCTATCTGTGATTCTGCACTTTGCAGAAGGAACCTAACTGCTCTTGGTTTACTTGTTTACACAGGTAGTTTTGCAGAGAAGACTTACGAATGGAGCTCAGAGGAGGAGGAGTCTGTGAGGAAGGCAGGACCAGTGCAAGTCCTCATTGTCAAAGATGACCATTCCTTTGAGCTGGATGAAGCTGCACTGAACCGCATCCTCCTCTCGGAGGCTGTCAGAGATAAAGAGGTTGTGGCTGTGTCTGTCGCTGGAGCTTTTAGAAAAGGAAAATCATTCCTAATGGACTTCATGCTGCGGTACATGTACAATAAGGTATGGCTCCAGCTGAGGTGCCTTTGCCCAGAGGTATGGTGCTGCTGCTCATTGCTCCCATGTACCACCCAGGGATGAGCTGGACAGGACACTGGCTTGGTGCTGTAGGAATGCTCAAGCTTGTTGTTAGTGTTGTTTTCACAAAATAAAGAGCAGCCACAGCCATGTGCACCAGTGGTTCCCCAGTAGAATCTTGGCTTTGGAGCCGAGATACGTTTGCTGCCCTATAGGAAGCCTCCTTTATAGAGGCTGCGCTGCTCCAGCACTGAGGTGAAGGCAGCACAGAATTAAAAGCGTAAAACCAAAGTGCGATGAGAACTCCAGCAACTTCTTTTGTTCCTACCTGCAGGAAGCAGTGGACTGGGTTGGAGATTACAACGAGCCTCTGACTGGTTTCTCCTGGAGGGGAGGGTCTGAGCGGGAGACAACCGGCATTCAGATATGGAGTGAAGTTTTCCTGGTGGACAAACCTGATGGTAAAAAGGTGTGTGCTTCTCTGTTGCATTGCTGTCTGTTGCTGGTCAGCTTGTTTTTCTCTTTGGGCTTTGATAAGACTCTTCTGCCTTGTCTTAGGTGGCTCAAATGCCTGTGTAAGTTTAGAGAATGTCTTCAATACCATATCCCTAACTTAACATAAATGGGAGTCCTGGTTTCACCTGGGATATAGTTAATTTTCTTCCTAGTATCTGTATTTTGGATTTTGTCTGAGAATAATGTTGATCACACACTGATGTTTTAGCTGTTGCTAAGTAGTATTTATATAAGTTGAGGACTTTCCAGCTTCTCATGCTCTGCCAGCAGAAGGATGGAGTGGCACAGGAAATTGGGAGGGGACACAGCCAGGATATCTGATCCTCACTGACTAAGGGGGTATTCCATACCATAGATGTCATGCTCAGTATATAAACTGGGGGGAGTTGGCCAGGGGTGGAAATTGCTGCTTGGGAACAAGCTTGGCATCGGTCTGTGGGTGGTGAGCAATAGTACTGTGCATCACTTGCTTTTTCTTGAGTTTTATTTATCTTTCTGTTATCCTCTTTTTTATTACAATTACTATTATTAGTAGTATTAGTATAATATTTTAGTTTATTATTAAACTATTCTTATCTCAACCTGTGGGTTTTACCTTTTTCTGATTCTCCTCCTCATCCCACTGGGAAGAGGTAGGGCGAGTGAGTAAGTGGCTGTCTGGTACTTAGTTGCCAGCTGGGGTTAAACCATGACAGTGTGTTCAATGCAATGAGTTGATATGATGTGTAGGTGTCCCTGATATGCTCTCTAGGTGTTCTAACTCTGGGTATCCCAGAGTTTATTTTTCTTCTATTCCCAAAGATCTTGAATCTGAAGTCCTTGCAGACTGTATCCCCTCCCTAGAGCAGTAGCTGCTATAAAATGGCATGTCTTCATTCAGGACGGTCAGACACAATGCGGACTGGATTTTGGGACATCCTGCAAATTTGATTTACAGCAGGAATATTTGTATTCATCTACTCTTTAGCAAAGAGTCCTACACCAAAGTGGTGCAGATTTATTCACGGTGTGATTTCTAATACTGGCTGAATGTGTTTTGGGTCAAGGAGGTGTGATGCACTACTGAGTTTGCCTTCTGTGACATGAAGCTAATGCAGACTCCAGAAAAGACAAAGCCACACTGACAGCAAGTATTTGAGGAGCAAAGCAGTTCCCTCCTCTGCCTTGCATAGCATTCATTTCACTGCCTGCTGGAGTCATCACACTGTCAGGAGTGTCTGGGGCTGTTCTTTTCATTTGTCCTCCACCAGTTTTAAGTCTGAGGCAGAAGCAATGAGATTCCCAGTACAAAAATGCAGCTGACATTCACACCCCTAACCGCATTCCTTTGGCATTTGAGTGATTTCGCTTGGATGCAGATGTTGAATGGGCGCATCCAAGCTGACATGGAGCTTTCTGCCTTTCAGGTTGCAGTGTTGCTGATGGATACACAGGGGACCTTCGACAGCCAGTCCACCCTGCGGGATTCGGCCACTGTGTTTGCCCTAAGCACAATGATCAGCTCAATACAGGTAAGAATCACAGCGATCACTTCCTAAAAGGCAGTGGCAGAAACTCAGTAGCTTAGCACAAGCCTAACACAGCAGCTAGGCAGGGTCTTTGGTGAGCGAGCTAAAGGCCAGTGTGTTGGCTGCACTGAGTGCAGGATTCACATATGACTCCATCATCACAGGGAACAGTCTCATTTCCTCATCTTGCCTCAAGAGCAGGGCCAGCAGCAGTTCCACCATTTGCTTCCAGCTACCAAAAAGGAAGGGACCTTGGTCTGCGGAATTGGGGGTGCTTTTGTCTTGGTGCTGCTGGCACTGAGGAACCTCTGGGCTGGAGGGGCTCACACACCAGTAACCACATAGCCTGTTAGGGCTTCCCTTCCTACCATCTGGCTTTTGCTCTTGGAGGGCAGCTTGAATGTGGAAAGTGTGTCTTCGTATAGAACTCAGCACATCATAAAAGTGGAGAAGGAACATTATTTGGACCTGACAAGATTCCAGGATGGTGCTCCCATGCTAGAGTGTTTTGCTGCACAGGGAACAGCAGTGCCTGTCTGTCTGACTGTGTGAGTCTGTCCAGCAGTATGACCGTGCTTGGAGCCTTGTACCAGCACCCAGACAGCTGTGACTTTGTCTGTGTCCCCATGATAATGTTGTAGAATTGGACCACACCGACCCCTGTGTTGGCCCAAAGGACAAGCCATTTTGAATGCTCTGAAGTTTTTGTTTTTAAATGCAGGTTTATAACTTGTCCCAGAATGTGCAGGAGGATGATCTGCAGCACTTGCAGGTAAGACCCTTGTCCTTGCTGCTCCGCAGCACTGGGTTGCCTGGATTACACTCTGCACTTGCAAACTGTTGCTCTGGAAAGGCATTTTCACATTTCTCAGTTCTCATATTGGTTCATGGGCATGGGGGAACAGTCACTTGGGTTGAAACCTGTCTTGCTTATGCTTTTGTAGCGTGACCTCTTGGGGGCCTGGGTCCTTTGGAAGGGCAGTCAGTGGAACGCTCACTAGGACTATTCCAGAGAGTGGTTTGCACCTGTGGAGCTGTGAAAGGCCCATGGCTGTGCTTTGTGCTGCAGCCGATGGCTGAAGGGCACCAAGATACTGAAAGAATCAAGACTGCTAAGTCAGGAGACAAACGTGACAGAGTGGAGGTGGTGATGGTCTTCAGCTATGTAAAGCTGCAAAGTATAAGGCAGTATCTTTTTATATGTCCACACTGTATGGGACTAGTTGGCATGGGAGGTGCTGCAGTCAGAGGGGATTAAATTGACTTTTTAACGACGCGGTTAAAAGAACATCAGGCCCCTCAGTGTGGAGCACCCATCACAGTCTGCAGCAGACAGTCTGGGTACAGCCCACACTGGCCTGTGTATCCCCCACACTGCCCTGTGTATCCTTCCACAGGATTATGCTGGGGTTCCAAAGAAAGCAGAGACCCATTAGAGGCCAGGAGTGACCCATGAGGCTGGAAACATGCAGTGATGTGTAGCAAGGGGCTAAAGTGACTGGTAATAGGAAAAAATCCAGATTAGTTATAAAACCATAGAATCATTTCGCTTGGAAAAGTTCTCTAAGATCATTGAGTCCATGTATTGGACTCAATTAAGACCATTGAGTTAACTCTGTATCTGCAGTACTCCTGCTGCTGAGTGCCCTGCTGAGTGTCCATCCATTGTTCTGTGAGTAGGGGCAGTAAAAGTGCTTATTTGACTTATACAACAGGGAAACTGATATAGAAGTTGCGCTGTTCATGCTGCAGGACTTCACTGTTCATTCTTTGTACTGTTAGGAGAAGCCCAAAGAAATTAGGTAGCCATTTGTAAGCCTGGATAATGGTATCTGGTACTGGCTCAGTACAGGTGACCCCTAAAAGTAATTACATCCCTGACTGCTGGAGGCAAGTAGCTAATGGGATTTTTGTGACACAGGTGTCCTGCCCATTTCCTGGTATTACCTCTAGCTTTCTCTTCTGTTTAGGTGGTTGTTTGGCTAGGTAGGTTTTTCCAGGAGCTTAAGAAAAAGAAAAGAAAAGCTCCAGCTGGAAAACTAGCATCTGAAGACCTTTTGTATAATTTCAGTCAGTAAATATGTTTAATAATAATGCCTTTTTAACACTGAACTTACCCAGTGCGACTCTGATCTTTCGGTTTGGATTATAAGCCATTATTGTTTAACAGGCTGACCCATTTTTAGGCATGTGTGAAATACATTATTGTGCCTTCAGTTAGAAGTTGGAGTCCAGAGAGACGGGAGAGCCTTCACATTTTGCTGGGAGGCTGATCTCACGGTCTTTGCACAGTGGGGGTTTGCAGGGAAAGTACTTATCTCTGAATTAAATTCTGCTTCTTCGTGGGGTGTTTAAAGAGAGCAGGGGTTCCAGCAGTCCCCTCTAGCACTTGAAGTTCCTGGTTGGTATGAAAGCAATAGCAAGCAGCTGATTTGAGCCATTTTTCACAGATTTGGCAGCCAAAAATTCCAGGCTGAGATCTTTCACGTGAGGGCTCAGCATGGTGGCTCTCCGTAGCAGCTCTGTGTGCTTCTCAGATGTGAACCAAAAGCATACAGCTCACCAGTTTCTGTTCCAGCTCTGCAAATGATGCTGTTAGCCCTCAGTCAACAACTGTCCCTTGCTGCTTGTGTGGCCCACAGCTCCCTGCCAGGCCGTGCACACTGGCCCGCTAACACTCCTGTTGTTCTTTGCTTCTCCTTCCAGCTTTTCACCGAGTATGGCCGGCTGGCCATGGAGGAGACATTCCTGAAACCTTTCCAGGTGAGTCCGAGGGTCCTGGCCAGCTCCCGTCTGCTGTGCCGGAGGTGGCCTGTCCCCAAGCTGGTTGGCCTCACCACGAGGTGTCACTGCAGTTTGCAGGACGGGAGGAGATAGGGATGCCTGGGAAGCACTTCAGCTGCCCGAAGGCTTCGTGCTTCCTTGCCTCCAAATAAGCTTGCAAATGTATCCAACATTTCTCTTTTTCCTGTCTGAATCCTTGCTATCTCAAGAGCTCTGCCCTGTCCTGGCAGGCCTGGAAAGCAGTCAGGTTTTGCAGCAGGTTTGTCATGCCGTCTACTCAGAGACTCTGCCCAGCCTTTCATCTGAGAGGTTTGAATCCGCCTTCCCTGGGAATACCTACGCCTGCAAAACAAAAGGATGAGGATTAGCTCAGAGCTCTCACAAGTGACAGCAGAGCTGTGGGAAAGCTTGGTTTAAGTGGGGCTTTCACTTCAAACAAGGGACATCTGTTCAGCCTGCAGCCTTCCAACCTGTGAAAAGCTGGCTTTCAAAAAAGGGAGAGTGTCAGGCCAGCTTGCTCTGGACACCAGGGCTGTGAGCAGCTATAGGGGTGGGAGGATAGTGGGCTGTGACAGCCCCTCCAGGAAGAGAGTGAGTATGAATGAGAAGAGACAAAGCAGAAGGTAGGGGAGCAGAGGGTACCCATGACAGGGCTGTGGCAGCTAAATAAAGCTGCAGTTCTTTGGCAGATGGAGTCGTGTTTTTGTGTGGCTTTGATTATGGCTGCACTGAACCCTTGCTCCTGGGAGGCTGGGAAGGTGTTTGAGTTTTGAAGCTTTTGGGGATCTGTGGCACCAGGTGTGAGCAGGGAGCTAAGGGGGTGGAGGGAGTGATGCTGTAAGGTCCTCATGTGTCCTTAGGTTGAACTGGAGCTGCAAGGCTCATTGCATGATCAGGGTGGCAAATAGAAGGAAAACACCTTCTTTGGGGCTCTGGCCTTGTGCTGTACAAATTGCTCCTTTAACGAGATGCTCTTCAACATTCCTAATGTCTTGGTCCAACTATAACTGGCATCCATGGTAGGTTAGGTGGCAGTTGGATGGGGGTTTGTGAGCTTCCCAAAGTGGAAAACAGCATAGAGCAAAACATACTGTAAAAAAGCAAATAGTAATTGGGAATGAGTTATGGCTATTTACTTTTGTGTTACAACATAAAAAGAGAATTGCTATCCTCACCACCATGCTGGCAGGCCTAAGGGGTTTATAGGGTGTCTGCGGTCGGGAAGTGGAAATAAAATTAGGATTTTAAAATATACAACAAATGGGTAAATCAAGATTTTTGGGAGCTTTGAGGGTATACTGGATGCTGGCATGGGCAGATGACTGATAAATGATATGAAAGTTACCAGTAAAAGTAGATGACTCGTAGTAGCAAGAGCTAGAAGTACAGAAAAAAAAAGCCAGACATTAAATAAATATTCTTGTGCCTTATTTAAAAGCTATTAGGATAATGAAGCCAAATAGTTCAGTGAAAGTGAAATACTTCCTACTCCATCAATAAAAAGGGGGCTGTTAGGGGAAGCTTAAATATGCTTAAGTCTGATTTTACCAAAGACTGTAATTGCTGTGAAGTCACACAGTTTTGTGGATAGCAAGTCTTGTAAAACAATCCCATTATCAACTTTTAAAAGACCACGAGGTCAGTTGATAAAGGTAACTATCACCATGGTATGTTGCCTTCTGTAAGCCTTATCTCCCTACCATGCTGTTTAAAAGCAAATGAACAACATATCAAGTCAGCTTTGTGTGTTTTAATCCATTATATATGGATTAAAAACTCATTAACTGATAGATGACAGAGCACACTGAGCTAATTTTAATAGAGAATCATCTTCCTTCAGAAGCGTTTCCTTCGGGATCTCTCCAGGGTCTCTCTGATTCACTGTCATCTTTATTAATGATCTGGGGAAAAATATCAAACGGCTGCTGGTAACCCTTTTAGATGTGATAAAATTTGGTACAAGGGTTGATGGGGATGTGGCCAGGTGAGTAATGGAGACCTCCTGTCCATACTGCAAAGTGGCCTTTTCCTGCAGAGCACTTTTTTAAAGACAGCTGAGTGTTTTGTTTGGGAAGCAGGGGAAGGGCAATGGTGAATAAGCTGGGGAGGATGGGGCAGCATGCCCCTCAGTGTCTGTACGTGAGGCTGGACAAAGTCAGACTAGCAATGAGGAGCACTGTTAATGAGGGGGCAATTTAATGGGTAGGGTGGCTTAATGAGAGATGCAGGGGGTTTTTTGGTATCTGCAGGCTTTAAACAGAGACAGCTCTCTTTGCAGGAGAGAGTCTATAGTTTGAGTTTCTTGGTTGAGATTCCACGTGTGTAAGTCAAACAAGCTGAACCTCTTTTGTCCTTAAAATATACAAATGTGTAAAGGAGGCTTTGGAAAACAGCTCCTATAGGAAAATGCTGCCAAGCAGAGAGTGCAGAGAAAGTGTCGAAAGTGAGAGAGCTGCACTGATCCTGCTGGAAAGGAAGTAAGACTTGGCAGAGGAAAATTAATGTAGCCCTTCAGCTCTGTCCTCTCCATGGTGTGTCTATGCGTGTGCACTGAGGTGTAACTGTCTGTGCTGCCCCAGGAGCCCTTGCCAGATGGTCATGATGCCTTCATGAAACCTGAGCATGGTACCGACAGTTCGCTGGGCTGAGGGTGGCTGTGAGGCATGGCAAAGACAGCACGTCTGGAACAGTTCTGCTTCAGAAAGAAGAAAAGAATTCCCAAGTGAAACAGTGCAGGGCATGTGTTTGTGGAAAAGTCCTAAACATGGACATGCCTCCTAAGCATCTCATGGTCTCCAAAAGTACAGTGTGTCCTGAAACAGCTAACTGGATGCAGTTGCTGTGGCTTGTCATGCAGTTAGAAATGGCCAACACACTGTTCCTTTTTTTTTTTTTTTAACCTTTCCTGATGTTTTATGGAAGAATAATAACGAGAGGAAATATTTTCCCTCCCTCCGCTACATCTTTGTTCTAAACATAGCCAATTTTTAGGGGAATTCCAATGAAATAGATTCTGCTCGCTGACCTGCTTATTCATGT
Source organism: Micropsitta finschii (assembly GCA_034783455.1). NCBI lineage: Eukaryota > Metazoa > Chordata > Aves > Psittaciformes > Psittacidae > Micropsitta > Micropsitta finschii. The sequence continues at coordinate 10,975 of JAVHNF010070878.1, read as the reverse complement.
GCATGAGAGGAACCTTGGCACCTCTGCCAGACGTTCCTGGGCTTTGGTGTTCAGGGCTTCCCCTCCTCCAAGCTGGGTATTCATTACAGGGGACATGGGTCCCTTGCACAGATGAGATACTGGAGATGTGATTTCTTCTGAAAACAGTATAAAAACCTTTATTTTTAAGATTGCAAGTTGACAGTGCTGGTATTTATTTATTTATTGCATAGGAACTTCAAATGCCTCAATAAAGATTACAAAAGCCAGTGATTTCTTATTCAGCCTTGTTATCCTGCATCTGTTTCTCATTAAAAGTCTGTCTGGAAGGCTGCCCAGTGGAAAAGACTGAAAAAATGAGCCTGTAAAATTCCCATAGGATGGAACTAAATGTGGCTGGAATTAGGGAGCTCATTGCCTTTTGTCCTGCTTAGCAAAAATCTTTCTTGTTTTGCAGTTTAAAAGATTGACGTGCTTTTTCAAGCTAGGGAATCAAACTGCCACTCAGAAAACTGGTACAGCAGTTTGCTTCCCACTTCCCCTTGTAGAACACAGCCACACGTGCAGCAAGTCTGCGTGGTCTCAGTGATGTGATGGTGTGTCCCTGCACAGGGGGGTGTTTCCACCAGCAAAGGTGTGAGATGATGCTGGAGCTGGGCAGAGACTAGGGACCAGGTCTTGTTGTGGTCTGAAGGTTGCAGCAAGGGTGCAGGGCTTTCTGCCACTGCTGTGGGCTTCAACATCTGCTGTGAATGGTCGTGGCGGAGAGGGAAGCCCTGAAATCCTCATGAAGCTCCTTTTGATAATGTAGGGCAGGGTTGGGCATCTCATACAGCAAGTCCTGGTCCTATGATTAGCAGAAAACAGAGCAACACCCTTGAAAGATGAATTTTTCTGAACTGGCTCTGGAGCAAGTGGTGACTTTGCTTCAGTGGGTGCTGTATGACACTCACCCAGTTGTGTTTCTGTGTCTGTTTTCTAGTCCCTTATATTCCTTGTTCGTGACTGGAGCTTCCCTTATGAATTTTCCTATGGATCTGATGGTGGTGCAAGATTTTTGGAGAAGAGGCTGAAGGTGCGTTCTTTCTGATCTGGGCTCACTTAATCAGCAGTGTTAACCTGGGGGCATGATCGTGGGTGATGGAGAGTGAAGAGGCATATCTGGCTTGTGACCCAGGGATGATACACTGCCATTACCTGTGTGTATGGAGAGTGCACAGGGCATGAGAGTGAGACCTTGATCTGGGGGGAGCAGCACTGGAGGGTGTAAACCCAGGCAGGGAGCAGGAAATGGGGTGCAGAGCACTGGCACCAGTGAGGTTCCACCTATGTGGCCACAGCACTGGCTGTTAGGTGTGCACTGCAGTTTATAGAGATGCTGGTTATGGTCACACTTAGCCAGTGCTTTAAAATCACAGAAGAGGCATTTTAGGAGGCTGAATTTCCTTGCCGTGTTCAGTGGAGGGCTTGTGCCCAGGCAGCTTGTGCCAGGCTTCTGGCCAAGCCTAGGCTCCATGGGGCTCATTGCTGGGAGCAGCAGGGAGAGGCGTTAGAAATGGGAGTCAGCAGATTCCCAAGAGATCAGGAATGATGTTTTAGTAATAGGTAGTTGTAAAGTAAAAATTATGGGCAAGGGCTCTACTGGGATTAATCAGGAAATGCATGGGTGATTTGGTAGTGGAGAGAATTAAATGTGAGACAAGAAAGGCCCTAGTGGGAAATCCCAAATGTTTTTGTATTCCAGTCATACATGGACATGCACATTTTCCAAAGGATAATAACATGCCCTGGGGCATGTGGTCAGAGATAGGTCCTTGGTCACTGGAAGAGCCTTGCCTTTGACTTTGCACAGCACAGGTTGGATGAGGCCTTGAGTGGAATGGTTTAGTGTAAGGTGTCCCTGCCTATGGCAGGGGGGTTGGAACTTGATGATCTTAAGGTCCTTTGTAACCCTAACTACTCTAGGATTCTATGATTCTATATTCCTACTTCTGTGTTGCTTTTTCCTCTGTAAGCAGCCACAGTGCTGAGTACCCTGTTCTCCTGCCCAGCATTACTGGTGTCCCTATCAGAAGGAAGACCCCTGACCCCAAACTGGTCTCTTGCAGGTCTCAGGAAATCAGCATGAAGAGCTGCAGAATGTCAGAAAGCACATCCATTCCTGCTTCACCAAAATCTCCTGCTTCCTCTTGCCTCACCCAGGCCTGAAAGTTGCCACCAACCCTAATTTTGATGGAAAACTGAAAGGTACAAAGGCGAAGGTCTGTTTTTTTAAGCTGATTTCTTAGATTCTGTGTCCCGCTGGTTCCTGAAATTCTCTAAGTATTTTCCATAAAAAAACTTCTGGGAGAGGAGTTGGATCCTCCACCCAGCGACATACACACGCCTGGCTACTTCTTCCGAATCCATCAGGCAGATGCAGAGGCCAAAAGCATGTGGAAGCCAAGACAGAGATGGAGATGGATAAGGTGTGGGAGGCTGAGAAGGTTTTGGAGCCACTGGCTACACTGGGACAGATGGCTGGTAGGCAAAAAAGGGAAGGGCAGGACTGAGGCAGGAAGTTCATGGATGTGATGTTAACCCTGCAATTAACTCCTGTGCCTCACTTGGAGTTCAGCACAGATTCTGAGTGGTGCAGACTGGTTGCTGCAAGGCAGGCTGGTGCCTGTGGAGAGTGGAGGGCTGGTTACACTTGCTTTCAAGGGAATGTTATTTCACTCTGAAAAGCTTTCCAAGGAATATTTAATCTTCCTGACTTATCTGATCAGTGATTTCCCTATGGGGCAGACTTAGTCCAACAGGTTAAAAAAAGGGGAAGGTAAAAAAGCTGTGGGAAGATTCTCCACCCTGAAAGGAGCCACATGCTGTGGATTGTTTTAATTGTTGTGAACCAGCTGCTTAACAGCATGTTGCTTTTCCTCTGCTTTTGTCCGCTAGTGGTCAGATACGTTCTTCTGGCAATCTCTGTGCCAACCAGCAAGCAGGACAGTGAGGCAGCAGTGCAGAAGTGTGCTTGCGGAAATGGAGCTGATCTCTGTTAATTCCCTCCTTAGTTTCAGGTGCTGATTAGTATTGAAGAAGTGGTGTGTACAGAACAGGCACAGGAGTTGTCAGCAGCTTCTTGACACCATCTCCTTGTTCCCTCAGAACTGTATGCAGCTTTTTATGGGCTGATGGAAGAGATGTAGGGAAACTTCCCCTCTCCTTACAAATGCCTGGATGTTGCATTGTTTTTTCAATCTTCAGACTCATAGAGTTTAATTTAAATGGCAATAAATGGATGTCAGCCACTATGAAGACATAAGAATGACTGTTAGGAGATGAGTTAGCCTCTGTTGAAGTGACACAAGCAGCCCATGGCCTCCTCAAACAGTGCCCCATTCCAGCTCTGTTCTTTGGCAAAGGGGACAGGCTGCTAGGAGTAGAGATTGTGCCCATACCCGCAGCAATGGCTGTCTAATGGTGCAATGTAAATGCAGTCACTCATAGGAGTCTTTAGTATACTTGTACTAAGCACCTAATGGTTTGCAAAGCTTTGAAACACTTTGCAATGAGAATTTCACATATGGGTTCATAGAGGACCAAGAACTCAGGATAGAATATCTTACCTGCTGGCACAGGATGTGGCAGGGATGAAAGTCAGAGAGCCTAAGTCCTGGCAGAACTTCTTCACTATGGGTGCCATGGAGCAGAGCAAAGGGAAGGCACATCATGCATCTGTGCCCTGCACACTAAAGGTCATGGTTTGCTAAGAGTGTACGTGTCTAGGCAAGAAGATGCTGCTCTCTGGCTAGCAGTGTTGTGTGCACATTTATCAGTCATCAACAAAAGCAGGTGTTTTTCCCCATGCAGTCACATTTGTGTTTGAGTTCGTATTTTTGAGACCATGAAGCTGGTTTGTGGATGTAGCACAACTGTATATTCTGTCCATGGGTTAAGTAACAACTTAAATGGGGCCACGATCATTTCTGAGTGCTCACATCACTAAATTACAGGGTGTCTGAGCCTCTGGCTTGACTACTGCTTTTTTTTATGCCAGTGCACACTGAAGCACATGTCTGACATTGGACTGGTACTGATGACATTGGGTTTTATTTCCAGAAATAGATGATGAGTTCATCAAGAACTTGAAGATTTTGATTCCTTGGCTTCTTAGTCCTGAGAACCTGGATGTTAAGGAGATCAATGGAAACCATATCACCTGCCGAGGCCTTGTGGAGTATTTTAAGGTATTGGCTTATTCATCTGTGGCATGCTTGCACTTTGGCTGTAGTTGAAGGGGAACAGCAGCAGGCAGCCCAGCACTCGATGGCTGGAGGAAATGTTCTTGGTCTGGCTAATAGTACTGACTCTCACTGCTGCAGAAAGCAAACACTTCATGGTCATGTATTTGACCACACAGTAAGTCCAAGAAGTGGGCAGGGCTGATTTCCTCCCCTGGAGAGATGAGGATGAGAGGGAGGCAGGCGGAGGGCTGTATTCCTGTTCCCTTTGGAAAAAGCTGATTTTTGTTGTCATGACTACTGGAACATTTTAGTGCAAGATATCAGTGAGTAATTCTCACAACCTGCTCTCCAGGGCTACCTGACTCTGGCTTCTTCTCCTTCAGTGTAGGGTGGAGGTAGGTGCAAATCTGAGGGCAGAGATATTTGGTGCAAGTGGTGGAGCAAGAGCATTGAGTGACTCAGGCCACCCAAGGAGTTGACCTCAAGCCATGTTAAGTAGCATTTTCTGACAGAGCATCCCCTGCCAAAGCCATCTTGTGCCAGGAATGTCCTCCTCTTCTGTGCTTTAACATCCTGCTTAAAGCTGTGCCTGGGACTGGGTGGGGGTGTTCGCATGTTGCTCATGTGTGCTGCATTCAATGTGATTTCATTTTCTCTGCACTGTTTTGCAGGCATACATAAAGATCTACCAAGGGGAAGAATTGCCGCACCCAAAGTCAATGCTGCAGGTATGTATCAGCACTCCCCTGGAGTGCATTCGTGTAATTACGTTAATTTCCAGTTAATTGTTAGAGGTGCCCACGTAGTGCAGTACATTGGGTCTGCTGTGGTTTGATTTCAAACTCCTTATTGTAACAACCTAAGACACAGCCCTTTTGAAAGCATTTGGCAGTCATGAGTCTGTCATGGCTGAGCAGTTCCGGCAGCATGGCTTATGCACCTTGGCTGGCTGGGCACACAGCAGCAGCCAGCTTAGCTGAAATCATTCCCCCGCAGGTAAAAAGTGTCATCTTTGGCTGCAGTGGGGCCACACATGGAGGTGACATGACCCCACGCATGGGCAGCAGCTGCTGGACTGCAGCTCTGCTCTCTGAGCCAGACAGCTTTGCTGGAGGTTGCAGCTGTAGCTGTTTACATATGACTGAGCTTTCTGTCTGTTTTCTTGCTGTTTCCCACAGCTGAAGCCAAAGTTTTTGTTGCTCTGACTCTGAGGGTAGGAATCCTCTGTTCATGCAGGCTTTTGCCTGGAGGTACTGAGGAGACTGGATATGTAAATAAGGGATGATCTTATTTGGCATTGGTCAGAGGCTGGGGAGAGTATGCTTGGCTGAGACAAGGGAGCTTAATGTGTAATTCTGTACGTGAGCACTTGGGTCTGTGCGCATATCCTGGCCACATACATGCATGGACCATGGGTACCCAGGCAGCCAGAGCCTGCTGTTCTTTGCAATTACACTTCCTAACCCTGTCCTTCTGCAGCTAAACTTTGTACCCCTTTTGCTCTTCTTGCAGGCCACAGCAGAAGCCAACAATTTAGCAGCAGTTGCCACTGCCAAAGACACATACAGCAGGAGGATGGAAGAGGTAGGTGGTGCTGAGCATGTTGTTTCACTCATGTCTCCTGGCTCTCCTGTCCTCCTGGGGAAGCCTCTCTGACTGGGTTCCTGGTAGAAAATGTGCAGCATGGACTTGCCCAGGACTGGTTTGCACGTTCAGGGTCCCAAAGAGGATCTCTGTTCATGGTGGAAAAGGGGCTTTCTTGCAGGCTGGAGGAGAGCAATCACGGTATCACAGCAGGACAGGGGAGGGGGATTGAGAGTCTCTGTTTCATCTGATGGCAGCTTTCTGTGGACCACCTTGGCCTCTGCTGAATTTGCGTCATCTTTTGAGCATTCCCCAGCATGGGTAGATGCAACCCAAAAATGTCATGTCATGGGGTGCCAGTGCTGCGTGACTGTGCAACCCATGCTATGGCTGGTGCTAAATAGGGGCAAAGTCATAACTGTGTTTTCACCTATGCCCTGCCCCATCAACCCATACCTCAGCTCAGATGAGGGCTGTTTGTGATGTTTTAAGGTGAAGCTCAGCCTCTGCCTGTCTCCAGCCACCTCAGGGCCTCACTTTGTTCATCAGTACTGGAGATTGCTACCTGTTGGCAGGAAGAAGGTTTGGAGCTGCATGGCCAAACTGCCTGTGGGCTGCCCTGGGCCTTAGAACTAATGTGTCCATGCTCTGAAGCAGAAGTCAAATGCTTCCGAGCTTCCAGAACTAGAAAACACAGGGGTTTGCTCAGTGTGGCTCAGCTGTCAGTGTTGCCCAAGATCCTGGCTTGGGCTATGAATGAACTGAGTAGGGGAGCTGCGGGACACAGCTTCCCAGTGTGGACACCCTCTGCCCTGATTTAACCTGCACCCTGCAGAGCTGTCCCAGACACCACAGTCATGCAGGTTGTCGTTCAGGATGTGGTGGTCCGTCGCAGACAGGAGCCTGTGGAGCCCTAACTCCAGTGGTTTGCATGTCACAGCACAGGAGGACCTGTGGATGCTGAGATTTCTAGAGTGATTGGACTGTGTTTTCCACGCAGGTCTGTGGTGGGGACAAGCCCTTCCTTGCACCTAGTGACCTCCAGACCAAACACGTGGAGCTGAAGGAGGAGGCTGTGAAGCTGTTTCGTGGGGTGAAGAAGATGGGTGGGGAGGAGTTCAGCCGTCGCTACCTGCAGCAGCTGGAGAATGAGATAGATGAGCTCTACATCCAGTACATCAAGCACAACGACAGCAAGAACATCTTCCATGCTGCCCGCACCCCTGCCACACTCTTTGTGGTCATCTTCATCACTTACGTGATAGCTGGAGTGACCGGCTTCATTGGCTTGGACATCATAGCCAGTCTGTGCAACATGATCATGGGCTTGACACTTATCACACTGTGTACCTGGGCATATATCAGATACTCTGGGGAGTACAGAGAACTGGGCGCAGTAATAGACCAAGTGGCCGCAGCGTTATGGGACCAGGTAGGATAAAGAGCTTTTGATTTAAAACAAACAAAAAACAATCCCACCAAGTTCTTAAGTATTGAATTTTCTGGGGCTTTTCCTCCCATTTTGAAATGGCGTTTGCATTTAGGGTTGTTAGATTCTCCAGCTGGGCCTCCCTGGGCAGATCCAGCTGCTTGAGTTGGTTGTGCTGTGATCAGTGAGATTAGACCTGTGCCCTGTCTTCTTTAACCCATTCCTTAGACCTTTTAGATGGGGAAAGCAGGGACAGAGGAAATCATTTTAGTTGATTGTAAAAGGGAGATGTCTTGGGGAGTGGAGATGGGCCTCGCTGCGGCTGAGGTAGGCAGTATGAGATGGGTCACAGAGCAGGAGTGAACAGCAAGGCAGGAGCCATGTACCACCCCTTTCTCTGCTTGAGGCCGAGCCTCTGAACCTTGCCCAGTGTGAAAGACAAGCTGTGTAGATCAGAGTTGGGGATGAGAAAACTCACAGCAAGCTATTTTGTTCTGCCTGTTTTTTTTCTTCCTGTCTTATCCATCACCAAATGGTAGCTGGTAGAGCCTCAGACCTTGTGGGAATGGGCAGCTTTGCTTAGGCTCCCACTGGGAAGGTATTCTCGGAGCCAATGTGTGTGCATTTCATGTGCATGTCTGTGTATGTCAAAAAGAAAGACTGTATTTCTCCCCTAGTTCAGGGCAGGGATTTTGGATTTAAGCAAGAGCAGGGGACAGCCAGCAGGAACCCAGAGACACTGCCCATTTGCAGCTTGCCCAGCTGGGTAAAAATAAAGAGGTGAAAGTGCCTGCGGCTGCTCCCTGGCCCAGGTTGGCCCCTGCGGTGCTGCTTTCCAACTGGAGGGAAGGTTCCCCAAGGAGGAGCTGTGCAGACGGGCAGTGCTGGCTCTGCTGCTGGCACTGGGGCTTGGGTGGCATGACTCTGCCCAACGGGATGCCCGGGGCTGGTGCCCGCCTGCCCCAGGTGGGTTCAAAGCCCTTGTGGCTCTGTGCCATGCAAGTGCTCAGTGTCCAGTTGTGTTGGGACCGACTGCAGGAGGGGTGGACAGAGCTGTGAGGGGTTTCTGCAGGAGGGGCAGCCTGTGTGGGGCAAGCCCTCTGGGAGTACATGGCCATGGTGGCATCAGCAAGTGGCTGTAGCCAGAGGCTTAAGCACCATGCAGGATACACAGAGATGCTATTGTTTTTCTTTCTCTATCTTCCCCCTTCCCAATGCCTCTCTCCAGGGAAGCACAAATGAGGTAAGTGGCTCCTGTTCTCTGCATGCAACACCACTCGGCTCCCATGGGCCAGATGGGGACAAGCGTCTCAGACCCAAATGCATGTTTCAGCCACATTTCTTTGGGGTTATGTAGGACAGGGGGATCACAAGGGCTCTGGGCAGTGTCTGGCATCCTGGCCCTGCACCAGGGCACTCGCTGGTGGCTGGGCTCTGGTGGTTCCCTGGGATCAAGATTTGTGGGGAAGGGTGTTAAAGTGGGTGCAGCGCTCCAGGCAGTGCTGGAAGCCAAGTAGGGGAGAGATTTGCGTGGGGAGCATGCTTGTTGTGATGGGGATTTTCATCTTTCTCCCATCCATCAGCTCTGGGGATTTTCTTGTGCTGAGAGGGCAAACCAAAACACCAACCATGCAGGTGTCACACAGGCAGCCTTGTAAGCATCTAATGAAAACAAAAAAGACAGCCTTACTGCACACGTACATTAATCCAGCATTGTAGCCAAGGACCACCCCAGCCTGACTGAGGTGTGCGACAAAAGACAGTTCCAGCTTTTATTGTGTCACCAAAGCCCAAGAGCTCCATTTGCCACTGTCAATGCACTGTTCAGCCACTGAGTTCTGTGGGGCGTTCCGTGGGGAGTTCCTCTTAAGAGAAAGCTGGAGCAGCTCTCACAGGTCCAGGCCACTAAAAATTCTATGATTAAAAATCAAGCCATTCCTTCAGGCAGCGGCCAGCCCAGGCCAGTGCTGTGGTCCCTCGCTGAGCCACAGATGCTGAGTAGCTAATGGCTTTCTGCCCACTGGGTCCATGAGCTTTGCTCTGGCTCATACAACAGCAAGAGGCAGAACAGAGTCTTTGCTACTGATGTGCTCTTGAACAAATCATGTCAAGTAGAAGTCAGTTCTGTGAGACTGGTTTAGCATGAAAAAAAAAAAGCCTAAAATACTGCAAGGTCCCTTATAGAATCATAGAATCAGCTAGGTTGGAAAAGACCTTTAAGATCATCAAGTTCAACCATTACCCCAGCACTGCCAAGTTCACCACTAAACCATG